>JANHZT010001260.1:171267-182195 GCA_032468215.1 Stegonotus admiraltiensis
AGCATAAGACTGTTTTGAAACAATACCAACAGTCTATGCTATTCCTCACCCCCCCCCCCAAAGAGTGTTTTAACCATTCTGAATTAATTAGGCATTTCCATCATTCCATATTATCCACAATAGACCACTTGCTTAAATTGCCTCTACTACCATTACTGACAACTCAATGACCATATCCTGTTCAACTTACAAAAGATACAAGCCCCTTTTTTGCACAAATATGGATGCTACATTATCATAATTAAAGAAATCTATCTTAGCACTGGTTTGCATTTGTGTAATAGCTTTTAGCAGGAAAGGCTAATTTCCTTTTTATGTACTTGTATAAATCTTAATTGTACACAACTTTTAAGTATAACAGGCATGTTGAGATATTCTAGATTCCATACGACTGTGGGATGAACTGATTAACCCCAAGTGATTCTTGCATCACAAACTTTTTCCTAGATTGTCAGGAAAAAAAGAAGAAAAAGCAGGCTCCAATATTCTATTGCTGTGGGATTACTGAAGCAAAGAGAAAGGGCACTCTGGCCCTGTCCATTGAGGAAAGAAACAAGTGTAATCAATTCTGGCTGGATGTGTGCAAGAATACCATCAGGGAAAGATTGGTCTGATCAAAATTGGATAGAAATGCCAGTTTATAGCATATTATATTGTTTTGGCCTTAAACTCCCTAACTCCCAATATTCTTCTTCCCTTATGTGTCTTTTTTTTTACTTTGAAAACCTGATAGTGGAGCCTGTCTCTCTTTTATTAATTGATGTGAGGTGCTTTGAGAGACAGAATTGTCTGAAGCATGAGATTAAAATACTGTAAATAATTAACTTTATTTCCAGCATTATACTGACATATCTGATTCATAGAAATTTTGAAGGCTTTCACACCTTAACTAAAGATTAATAAACCTGGACTGCAAAATCCAGAAGAGTACTGCAGAACAGTAAAGAAGCTGGATTTTTCATATTTATTTTATTTTATTTTATTTTATTTTATTTTATTTTATTTTATTTTATTTTATTTTATTTTATTTTATTTTATCTTATCTATAAAATGTATTGGCCACCTATCTTATTATAGGGTAACTCTGGGCAGCTTACAGCTATGTATACAGTTAAAACATAACAAGTTAAAATCGGACATTAAACCCAAGGACACATGGGGAGGGCTGGGGCAGATTGGGAGAGAGGTGGGATCTGTTATTACTCAACCAACCACCTCCATTGCGCTGTCCCGTTCTCCCCCCCCCGCCTGCCACTGGGGGCCCAAGCCAACTGGCATAGCCATGTCTTTAGGCCCGTACAAAAAGATAGGAGAGTCGGGGCCAACCTCACACTTGGGGGCAAGATGTTCCAAAGGGTAGGAGAAACAGCAGAGAAGGCCCTCTTACTGGGCCCCACCAGCCAGAATAATCGAGCTGATAGCATGCCTCCTCTGTTGGCACAAGTGGAATGGGCCAATCTCATTGGGATGAGATGGTCTCTCAAATAACCTGGACCCATGTCATGAAGGGCTTTGTGCCCATTTCATACTTGCCTTGATTTTTACCCCCAAACATTGCTGATTTAATTGTTGGTCTTTTCCTGGGTTTCTTTTTTTATGCTGTCTCTAAACATCTTGAAACCTTATTAATTGTTTTCTGTGCTGAACTTATGTTCCTCAGTTGTATATTCACATTAGCCTCACCTGCTTTTTCAGGCTTCCTACTTCTTTGAAATTCTGAACACATCCTGCTATCATCTTCCACAGCACATTTGACTGCAATCAATTTTTTATTACTTTTTAAACAGCATGCCGTTAAGCTTCACATCTAGGCTCATCAGTAAATCACTGGTTTCTGGACACATAATCCTTAGTTCAACTTTTCAGTTTGATTTGGCAGACAACTCATAAGAGACAGCTCATCTAGATTAGGATATTGCAGACAAAACACAGCTTGGCAATGAGATCGGTTCTTCGTTGTTGATGCTACCAGAAACTGCCCTCCCACAAGGGTGGTGCTGAGCTGAACATGGATGAACTGGTGTCAGGTTTCGGTAACAAGCCAGTTGGTATATTTTTGCTACAACTAATATATCAACAGCCACATACAATGTTGAACAATGCTAGGACGTCTCCCCGGAGGTGACGTGTTGGTATTGCCTGACTGCCTTGACAAGAGAGCAAAGGTTACTGATTCAAGGGCAGAACTGGCTAAAGAAGCCTGTTCAAATATCATGATTAAACACTGCTCCAGTCAAGATTAGCATCTTGATGCATCCATGAGCAGTAGACATGCTAATGTGATGTAAAGTGGATATTATGTGCATACAAGTGACACACTAGAAAGGTCAAAAGTCTAGCGACATTGGTGAAGGATACAAAATAATCTACAGTTTCAAACAACAAAGGCATGGCTATCATAGTAGGCACTGATCTGCACAGCCATCTTGTTGAGGTCCATTGACACTCAGACCACCTCACGTTAACTGTCATCGTACTGCTGCCACATATTTTCTTGGTCTATGTCCCACAAGCTGGATGTGGTGGAGAGGAGAAATAACAGTTTTGGATGAAAATTGCTCACAATTGTGTATCTACCTGCCTGCAAGAAAACCTGCTGCTTCTCTGCACCTAAACTGACATGTCACAATTGTTATGGTGGCAGTCACATTTGTCATGATGGCAATCAATATGATATGGAAAATGAGCATGAACAGTGAGTACTGAATTTATCCAAAGAAAATGACTCATCAATACCAGCACATTTTTTAAAAAGTATGCCAATCACTTGAGCACCTATGCCAGCAGCAACCACTACAGCTAGATTTTACCTGTATGCAATGATTTGACTTCCCCACTATCATGGGTGCAAAGGTCATTCCATCCAAATGCCTCACCCTGCATAAGACGCTTTTGTTGATATGAAGATCAGCAAGCATGAAAGAATGACAGGAGCATGACAAATCCAGAGAAAATCAAACGGTGGAATCTACAAGGCTGCGATTGTTGACTGCATCACATTTTCTCCAATCAATTCAGGCTTGATTGACACAAATCCATGACTGCTGCTGTGAGAATAACCCTAGGCATAGCAATATTTATTGATGTACAGTATTCCAAAATGCTGTTCTGTAGAGGGCTCCTGCATATAGCTGACTCCTGACAAATTACCTCATGGGTCAATTGATGACAGACTTCACCAAAAGTCTCAAACAAAACCCTTGATTCAGATTTATTCATTCAGAACTATGAAGATATTTAATTGTTTGAAACCAAAGGAGTTACTATACCTGTCAGTAAGAGGAGTGATCACAAGACGCCCACTATTGCCCAAGTATTCATAACCGTAAATAAATTCAGCATTCACTGCCCGAATGTATAAATCATCTCTTGTCCAGTAGTACCTAATAATGCATTAAAAGTTAAATTGAAATATATGGGTGGTACATTTTATAGTACAACATTTCTGTTCACCTGGATAGATTTCATTTCACTAAACAATCTTCTCAGAAATAAGGCTGATGCTGATGATGGGATAATTAGGGGGATGCTTGTTGTACTAGAATAATGACCTGAATAAAAGTATAAGAATTGAAGGAATATTTTCAGACCATTAAAATTATGCCCGACCTCTCTCTTTCTCTTCTGTTCAGTACCTCCTACTTAAAAAGACAATCCTTCCATACTACTAGCAATTTCTAATAACATCACAGGTAGGAGGAAATCCCTCACCTGAGCTGGGAAATCCATTCAAAATCATTTTCACTCATGACATTCTCCTCAATAAGTTTAGCTGCCACATCCTTGGCATGAACTTCAATCACAATGAGAGCTGATAACACTCCCCGCTGCATCCGAGTCAGTTTACCTCGCACAAGTGCTACTAGGTCACGCAGCTGCGCAAATAAAGCAAAACAAATCAGGCAATGCCTTACCCTCTATATCGCAAATCTACTTGATATGCTCTGGCCACCTCTATATTGAGTTCATAAGAAAACTGTTGTTACTTAGGAAACAGAGGGGGAAAAAGATCTCCTCCTCAACTCACTGCTCATGTTCAAGATAAAAAAGGGCCTGGATTTTCCTATTCTATGTATGTTAATGGATACAGAATTGAATGTTTGTGGAATGGAGATCAGATATCATCATACTATTCCTTTATCCCACTCTTTTTCAACCATTAATTTCTGGATTATTTTAACAGTAGTTTTCCAGAAGAAAGGAGAATAGACACAATTTGATTCTGGACATGCATGCTGGTATCAAACCCTGTCTGGATTTTACACACAGGACAAAAGCAAGAAAATAAGCTGAATACTAACAGTTCTAGTAGCTTTATTGGTCCCAGAAGTTCAAACTCTTCAGATTTTTAGGCCAAAACCAGCACTTTAAATTTGAGCCCAGAAACCAATGAATAACTATTTGAAACATGGTATTATAATTTGAAAAATATCTGAATAGGGCTAGGAGAAGACTACTCTAGCATATAACATGGAAAACAACTTTTCATTGCAAAAATAATTTAAATTGAAATATACAATTAACTGACATTTTTACCTGAGCACTTAGCTGTGGAAATAGCCTGGTAGACAAATCTCCAGCTTCTAAAGCTTCTGATACTTCTTTTGTCCAGTATGTTTGACATCCAGCTATGGTCACCTGGCCTGGCCAATCTAAGACCCATGTGGTCCGTGGTGTCTTTTATTAAAAATAGATCACTTTATTGGTAAAGAATGGGTAATTTTCTTTCATCTTTATTACTATCTCATAACCATGATATAATCAATTGTAATTTACTGTAAAACATGTATAACAGTACTTGGTAATGTATGCAGGGTTCCTTTTGGAGAGAGACAATTACATTTTTCTTAACATTTAGAGCATATACATAAATATGAAATCTTTTTTAAAAAATTAAGATCAGTTCAGTGATATCACAAGGACAGAGATTTAAATCTTTTTCACACCAATTTCTTGTAGACGCTAGCCAACTGATGAGACTAAAATCAAAACTACACAACATAGCTAGATTTTGAGATGATAAGAATAAGGAAGCCTCACCTTCAGTAGGTCTCAGCCTAATATGTTCAAAAAGACATGAGGCTTTAATGTACTCCTTGGATCAATAGTGCTTTTAGAAACTTAGCCTGCATCTTTGTCCTGGAGAGCCATTTATCAGCTCCATACAATCAAGAATACTTCAGCCCATGAAATTCAGCTGGCAATCTCATTCCTAAATTCAATCAGTATATCCAATCAAGTTGTACTTGATTATAACTTCAGAAGATTCAACGGTTGAGAACATAGAAACAGTTAAGATTAAGAGCCCCTCTTGGAGGGAGATGAGCATTTAAGAAATATAAAATATAAATAAATAAATAAGATTACAGTGCAGCATTTTGCACTGTCTCTCTGTTATCTTAAAGATATTGATTATGACTAATAAGTTTCAGACCAATACCTCTCATTTCTTTCCTCCTTTATTTTGTCACACTGTCAAATGCATTCCTTTGGTTTTACGACTGGTAAGCTAAGACAAGACTTATACAGAGGGTTTTTTCTGAAAATTGCTTTCAGTTCCCTTTGACTTACCTTGCAAATCTTGAAAATATATTTTATAAGCTAGGCAAGCCTTTTTTTTTTACATTTTCTACTATAAACAGGGATTGATACTTGTGGAGTTTGATGTATTTCAACATTTTTAACATCCAGTAACAAGACTAAAAAACTAAAAATCTAATACCTGGCCAGGCCAGTCTAAACCCACTTAGTCCAAGGTATTTTATACCGTCTATTCTGACAATCATTTGGCTTACTTCTGCAATCCCCATACAACCTATTTAAATAATGGACAAAAAAGAAGAAAGAGGTTTTTCTCAAAGAAGAAATATGTTTTTTGAGACATAAATAGAAAGCAGACACCAAGACACATTTATGTGCATATTAAGAACCAAGAATAGGGTGAGTAAACCAGAAGGTTATTAAAATTCACACTGGGAGTTTATCAGCAGAGATGGGAGCCTTACGATAGCACAAATTGAGTTCACTTTTACATGAATTCTATACAATTATAAACAAGACACCTACTTTTGGATAAACTCTAATTGCTCTTTCAATATTGTCCCGCACACTAGCCTTCATAATTTTCTCAACTTGCAGCAGCCAGTCTTCCACATTGCCCGTGGGATAAATAGGAGAGAAAAGCTCCACTTCTTCATCTTCTGCAGAATACATGTGTGTAATCTGCAGATCTTCCTGAAAGAGAAGCTAATGAGAAAAAACACAGCATGAGACTGACAACCATTCCTCCATTCTTGCCTTGTACAAAGAATAGATCAAGATCTTGTTAACAGGTAGGTATTTTTTTCATTTAATTTTACTTTCTAAATGTAGAGAAATATCTTCTGATATCACAAGCATGCTCACATAGCAGTACCTATATGTTTCACCTCTCTAACTCATCTCAATATGTAGGATTTCTCTATTTGTTTACTTATTTATTTACAGTTTAAATATCTAAATAACTATCACTGGTTTGGGTTAGTGTAGAAACTTTAAAAAAGGAAAGATGGTTCTAACAGGAAAGGATTGAAGACCTGACTGTTTCCCCAGGTGTTTGGATCAAGTGGGCAGATGAGGTCTGTTATTGTTGAAGTTAATTTAGACTATTGTTTATCCTTGGGTACTAATGAATTATGTCTAATGGGTTTATGTGATTTAAGCCTGTGAATTGCCAGCAGTCACATGTGTGACATGGACAGCTATACAAATCATATAAGTAAACCTGTCTGTCTATCATCCATCCATCCATCCATCCATCCATCCATCCATCCATCCATCCATCCAACTCTATCTGTTACCCTATAAATATATAAAATTTATCTCATAGTGGATACACATTTCATTCTAGCTCAAAATCAGGGGGGAAAGATAGGCCTTCTAAACTCACTTGAAGCAAAAGAGAACTGAGGCTGTTTGAACCACCAGGGTCATGGTGTTCCAAAGGATAGATATTATGTTAGGGAAGGCATAATTTCTGGATCTCGTAGTATAACATAGTTTGATAGATGGGATCCAGGCCATGCCAAAATTGTCAAATCTTATTGAATTGGTAGAAACAAGAAAGGAAAGACAAATAACTAACCCTATGTCTTATAGGGATTTGTAATATAAACCATCACCTTGAATTTGTACTCAGAAACCTATTTGTAACAAAAGCAACTTGTGTAGGAGGAACGTTACATAGAAATAGTGAGGTAAGCCTATAGCTACCATGCCACTGCATTTTGGACTAGTGGTAGCTTCTGAGTGGTCTTCAAAGGTGAATGCATTGCAGTCAGTAATATACATGCTGTATAAGGTGAGTAGGGCAAGAGTAATCATAAAAAGGTCTCCTAATTTAGGAAAATGTACAATCAGTGCCCAGGACAAATCTCCACAAAGGCCATAGCTGCCATCTGCTCTTTCAGACCCCCCAAATTGCAAACCAGTTGTGCCATTCAGAAATAAGAATGGAAAATCCCCAGAACTAGAAGGTTTGTGAATGGAAAGCCATTTGATCCTGCAAGAGTTGATCTTAAGCCAGTTCCTCCTCATCAGACCGCTAGAGATTCCAAGGCCTGGGGCTAGACCTTGAGAGCATTATTTTCCCATGCAATGTTTACCCGTGAAATATTCTCAAAACACTTGCGGAGGTGAGGCTGCACAGCTGTAGGATCTTTGGTTTGAGACAGTATTTCTAAAAGTTCATCATCGGAAAGGAAGTAAAATCTGGAAAGGAAGAAGATTCTTGTTTATCCCTGGATTCTAGAGCGTAATATGATATAGTTCATTAGAATGCAATTTTAAAGTCTTGGATCTAATTCTAGAATCACTTTCTTTCTAATACAATCTTTCTACTGGGATTCTAAAAGAGTAAAATTCTACTAAGAAATAAAAGTTCTTTTTCTAAAAGGAAAACACTGAAAATGTAGGAATACCAAAGAGATTAATCCAGGATATTAAGAGAAGATTAGATTCCATTATTCTTTTATGAATTCCCAATGAACATTTTTTTTAGAAAGGATTATTGCCTGATGCTATTTTAAAAACTCTGGGAGATGTAGCATCAGACTTAGAGGAGAGGACATTTTTCTCTGGGCAATAAATCTTTTTCTTTCTCCCTCCCTCTCTCCCTCCCTCCTTAAATGAGAAATATTCTTATGCCTTACAGAAAAGAGACTTCAATTAAGACCTGTCCCAGAATATGAGTAAATCTTTGTCTAGTGAACTGAGCACATGGGAATGAAAACAGATACAAAACCTCTATACAGGAAGCTCAAAATACATGCTACAAGCTTTCTTCTTCTTTTCTATTGCTCTATATGTAAATCTCAATTACAATAATTTTACTCCTGAGGTTATAGGTTTCCTTGTTAAACATCCCTTGTCTCCCTGATTCAAAAGCTGAACAGCATCCAAATATACATTTCCTGAAGTGAGAATGACAGGACATCTTCAAGTAGGAAGCAAGAGAAATCCTTCACTTTCTTTTTTTTGCTCCTGGGTGTGTGTTTAAGTATTTCAGATCATAAAATTACCTTGGGAAAGCTCCCCTCTTAGTCTCCAAGTATTCACTTAGACCTTTCTGTACCAGATCCAGTAATTTATTACATTCCCTTAGCTTTTCCAATAGCCTTGGGTCTGGGCATACATTAATTACCTGGAAATTGACAGATTAACACAATTGAGCAAGCAATGAAAATTGTAATATAATTTTACATTGTGTATTTAATGTCAGTCATGCACTAATAATAAGAATACTGGTGTTATGTTACATCAAAAAGGACATAATATTGGGATGAAGCAAATTTACAACACTGTAAAGAACAAAATGAAGAGAAAGAGTAATACTCAGGGATGGGCTGTTGGGAGAACCTCTAGTTAAGATTCTGTGCAGTTCGGAGAACCCCCAAATCCCCACCCTGCCCCTCCCAGGAGTCCCCAAATGGTCCATTTTGGATGCAGGTAAGTGCAGGGTGCTTTGGGAGGGCACTCGGGGAGGGCTTTGGACACTCAGGGAGGGCAAAAAATGGGCTTACCAGCCTCCAGAGGGCCTCTGGAGGCTGGGGAGGCCATTTTTGCCCTCCTGGAGGCTTGAAAAAAGCCTCTGGAGCCCGGGAGGGCAAAAACAGCCCCCCCCCGTGGTGTAGGAGGCCAACTAGGCAACACCCACCAGGGCCACACCCACTCAGCAACTGGGTAGAGAACCCCTTGCTAAAATTTTTGAAGCCCACCCCAGTAATACTCTTCAAATCTTAGTTTGCAAACCTATTACAATCTCTGTACCTTTGTTCTCTGTATTTAAAGAGAGCAAATTGATACTCAAACGTAGGTAAATTATTTGGAAAAGAAGAGAGAAAAATGGGTAGGAGGAAAAATAGAAAAGGAGCTGGCTATGTTTATTTATCCTCAAGAAAATGCAATCCATGAGAGAGTTCCCGTCTAGAACTATGATTTTAAATAACTATTTGAAGGCTAATGTTAACCATAGAATACCCTATTTGAATCCTACAGCATGGTGATGAGAGCTAACACTGAACAGAAGAAAGGAATGTATTTGTGAATAGGAAAAAAAAAAGAAACTGAAGTAGATCTTCCAAAACATGTCTTAACCATGTGTCTTCTCAGATGTGTAAACAAATGGAACATTTAAGCTGTATAACTAAATATAATTTATGGAGATTCTCAGTCATCCAGGTCATGGACTGAACTGAAGAAGATTTTGGGATGAATGTCTTCAAAATGTCTTTAAGGAAAAGCAAAGAAAATAAATGAGTTCTTTATTTAATTTTGCTTATCCCAAAATCAACAGGACTCCCACCAAAAATTCATAACAATGGCAGACAATAAGGTGCAAATTCAACAAGGAACAACAATTCTTAGAATTTGGGCAAGGATTAATTTGACACAGTGTCCTAAACCTAAGAAACATATTACAGATGTGTATACATTAATAACACTGAGTATTTTACACACTACATTTAATACACTTTAATATACTTCTTTAAATTTATGCAAAATCAATTTATTAATAGCATTAAGCTTTGAACATGTCCACATTATCATGGTTTTCATCCCCCAATTTCCTATGACCAGTTTGAAGCCAACCTGTTGCTAACCTTCAAAATGCCACGAATTCCAGGAGCTAATCAGTGCTCTTTCCAGCAGACCAGAGTGCAGACATGTTCCATCATTTATGTTTTCACCTCATGTTGTGTGGCAATTTCTCAAAAAGAATATTAATGTATTTGTTATAGAGGGGGAGCTATGAATAAAGCTCTATTTCTTTGTAATATTTTAAAGATCTTTGAAGTACCGTAATAGTGTCTTAGGAAAATGTTATTGTAGTAAATCTTCTACATGAATGGGAGAAAGACTGAGCTGAATGGTTAACATGAAGAGATGAAGAGATAGGAGAATTCCAGCCAATGAGAAACTAGCACATCCATAGAGTCTCCGGAAAACAGCAAAAGGAAAGTAGCTTTATGTGCATTTTCAAATACACCAAAGCACAGCTTAAAATTGGTTGTTTCTTACTCATTACTGATATTGTGGAATCATTGAAGTTCAGAAACAGCTTTAAAGTGGCTTAGAGTCTTTTTGTAGAAGTGCCCCATGCTAATAGTTATAACCTCACCTCTCTGTTCTCATTGGCATTCTTCATAATCTTTCTCCACATCCTCTCCATCGTCTGGTAACGTTTACTTTCCACGGGTAATTGTCTATTGATGTCTTCCGAACTAAAAATGGGCTCCAGATACAGCCAGGAACGCTGGCAAGTGAGCCATTCTTCCAAGACATCCTAGAAATAATATGCTGTATAAGTGTGTATGTAGATAGATAGATAGATAGATAGATAGATAGATAGATAGATAGACAGACAGACAGACAGACAGACAGACAGACAG
>JANHZT010001260.1:214293-225306 GCA_032468215.1 Stegonotus admiraltiensis
TGCTTAACGCATTGTAAGCCGCCCTGAGTCTCCGGAGAAGGGCGGCATATAAATAAAATCAAAAAAAAAAAATTCAGGCCCTTGGCAATGGGATATATTTACAATGATTGCTTCATTCCAAGATCATGTGATCACCATTTGTGATCTTCCAAGTCGGCTTTCCACCAGCAAAATCAATGGGAGAAGCTGATTTTGCTTAATAACCACAGGCACTGAACAACTGCAGTGATTCACTTTACAACCGTGGCAAAAAAGGTTGTAACATCAGACATGGCTCATTTAACAGCTACCTTGCTTAGCAATGGAAATTCTGGTCCCAGTTGTGGTTGCAAGTTGAACCAACTCTATTGGCCAATGTTAATTTTGACAAATTAAGGATTCAGGAAATTGCTATTTTAATATATTTTTAAAACATTTTTTGACAAAATGCCAACAGTATTTAATAGATATAAATCTCTGATATAATGTCTCTTTTTATAGTATCTCCTATAATACATCAATTACAATCTGAAGTTAACCACAAAAATGCACATTTTATAAGCGTTTTTCTCTTTCTCTGTGTGTGCATGTTGTCATGCGTTGCCTACCTTTCTCTGGTACCTTCTCTTCCTCTTTCTCAGGCAGAGTGACATAAGAAAATATCTGACGCTTCGAAGTGACAATTCTGTCAAAGTTAATCATGTTCATAGTACGCTCATAGTCTAGGGACACTTCCTTTCCCAGGAGGTGCAGCCGTCGTAAAATCCTTAAGCATAATTAAAAAACTAATTAACTGAATGAACAATGACCCCTCAAAATGATATGTCTGTGTCACTCATATACCTCTAGTCCCATATTCATTTCTCCTGTGCTCACTTATGCTTTGCTTCTTCATTAAAAGCATTTGTAGCACATTAATGGAGTTTCACGAGGGGGAGAACGGAATGGCAAGCTTAAGAGAAAATGGAGCATAGTTATGTTACACTTAAGGCTGTATTAGACAAAAGAGAGAGAATAAGGAGCAATATTCCATACATTTCACAATACATTATAATTATGAATTGATCATAAATGCTTGCATGTTACTGAGACGGGAGAATTAAAAATCCAAGAAACCAACAAATCTAAAGCAAATGCCTTAAGATGAAAGGGAGACATACCAGGAGATAATAGAGCAGATTCTCTAGCATTTAGCAAGATAAATGCTAGAGATATTTATCAGGAATAACTCCTGATACTTATCGTGAATAAGTTTCTCCACCTAAAAATGACACTCATCTGGGCCTAATAAAGTAGCTGAATGATAATGAGCATGGAGATATACACCCTAAGCAATGTCTCAACCTGTGCAACTACTCGCCTGTGACAGCTGGGCCTGAATTGTTATAACTACACATAGAGCAAAGTTAATATAATATGCAAGAAGAAAGGCAAAAGGAAAACAATTCACAGTATTATAATTTAGAAAGGGATGATCCTATACTCAGATACTAAAAAAATTGGATGAGGAGAAATGGGATGTTATTGGGATGGATACCTTCAAACATTTCTGTAGGCATTCCATTGTATTATTTTCACTCTCATCTAAAATCAGATTTTTTCCCAACAATGGATGATTATTAGTTCTACGTACTAATTAGATTATTCTTGCCATAATATAGTGAGATGGAACTGACGTATTATATCATGATTCATCTACCTTGTGCATCTCAAATTATTCAAGTCATAGAATACATAGAATGCAAGTGTCAAGTTCATTTTCACACTTAACCTCACTTCTTATTCATAGATCTCCATTACTTCCATTCAGTAATATAATACACTGATTAGACTCATTTGAGTATATATTAGCATTTTCCAATAATGTATACTCATCAAGTGTGCATTAGCATTTCCAAATTTGTGGTTACTTGTGAATCACAAAAAGAAATGATAACAAAAGGAAGAGTCTATGAAAGTCAACTAAATTCCACCTTTCCCCGCCCCCCCATGTATTTTAACAATTTTTAATTGTAAAACTGCAAATTTATGCGTAAAAATACTTGGTAATACCATGCCATTCCATATCATAGTTGCATCCAACTTCACTTAACTTTATTCAAATAATTTCTGCTCTCATTTATATTTACTCATTTTCTTTCTTCATTTTTGTTTGTCATGTAAGGCTATATTTCTAGCATGTGTAGAAGGAGGGAAAGGAGTAGCAAAGAAGGAACAAAAAGGGAAATGAGAAAAAAACAGGTTCTACTTTTTGTCATTGACAAAAATTAATAATATGAAGAACGATAAGAAGTTTTGAAAAAGTACTATGAAACTTACTGGCTTCCTTTCTTTAGATGTGAAGTTTGCATTGCCATTTGTTTCATATTTTGCAAACTTTTCTCTTGAACGCTTTGCAATCCATCTACTGGCATACAGTCCACATAGAGATTATATAACAATAGTGCCTGTGTTTTCTTCCTCAAATTGTGGGCTGAGATCACACGCTGGGCAAAATTACGAGGATCCTCAGCAAGAAAAAGCAAACGGATCCGAGGCACCCAATACTGACAGGGGATCAGTGGGGGTCTCCCTAGGATCAGAAAGCAAGGCAACAGAAAATGTGAAAGCTTAAATATCCAAAACTGCCTGTGCATAACCAGACTACTGTCCAGTTAATAGCCTTTTTGCTGAAAAAAGAAATGAATAAGAGAATCAAAATTGAGAGTTAGAGGATTACTGAGGAAAAATGTCAACATGTCTAATTAAGTGAGACAGCAGAAGCTCTCTTATCAGGTCTCCTACTGCTTTGTTTCTCTTCTAAGTTAAAGTAACAAAGCCACACATCTTTTAACCCTTTCCTCCTGTTTTACTTTCCTCATTTAAATTGCCCTCAGCAGTCTTATTTGCCCTGAAAAGCAGCAGCAGTCCAATAGTACCGTAGAGGAACTAACGGCCTTCACAGAGGCAAACAGTGACATTTTTGCCTTTTCACTATACCCCCTGTATGGCTTCTTATTACACAATAAAGTACACAATGTACTTTATTCCTGTCTTTGAAATGGGGAGGAAAATATACTGATTGGAAAACTGCTATCCCTATGGCAGTCCTTTTCCTGCACCTCTAAATCGAGGCCAGCAGGAGTTGCTGTAAGAAGCTGGGGCCCAGAGGTGCCTGGCTACAGTGGACCTGTCTTGCTTCCCATGTCACAGCCATCTCTGGCCATGAGCACTGTGATCCCAACCAGCTCCAGGACTACAATCAGCATCTAGACCCTGTCCACCCTCTGCTTCCCTGCCCTTCCCTTCTGAAAGCAAGTTTAGCAGCAAATAGGAAAATAGGTGTATCTCCCAAGCCTCCAGTCAATGGCAGGGTTCAGACAGACAGGAACCTACCTCTCTGGTGAGCTTTCTTGAAGGACAGTAGGAGAAGTGGTTCTCTGGGACAAGGATGACAAAGAGGCTGGGGGAGATGTCAGTTTGCATTTGCCGCCTACAGCAGAATGCAGTTAATGTTTGTGGGGAGAGAGTTGTGTATACAGACATAAATAAAAAAAAGAAAGAAAGAAAAAGAAAGAAATTGACTGCCATGCAAATTTCAATTCTGTCAACTAATGTCAGCTAATTCTATCAGGGGCACAACTATAAGTGAGGGCTTCTTCTGTTTGTCAATCCTAGTTTCCTGCCAGATCAAGCTTAGTGGCTGACCAGCACAGAAATGAAGGCTGTGTTGTGAGGAACAAGGACATGTGGATAAAAAAAATAATCAGAGCACAAATCTGATTATATGTCTATGGAGATTCTCAGTCATCCAGATAATGGTTGTCCCAAAGATGGTTTTTTCAAGAGGCAACTGGACTTTCTGATTTTTCTTTGAAGACATTTCACTTCTCATCCAAGATGCTTCTGAGCTGAAGAAGTTTCTTGGATGAGAAGCGAAATGATTTAAAAAAACAAAACAAAACAGAAAGTCCAGTTGCCTCTTGAAAAACCACCTTTGGGACATCTGATTATATATTTATTACCCCTTACTGTGACAGTAGGTGATGTGGTCAGGGATTGATCACCTCCTTATCTCTTAACCTCTTTCAAAGGTCTCTGCAAGGGTTACAGAAAGCCAACTGACAATCAGATATGTAGCCAGTAGTATGCATAAGACTGGAAGGAGAAAGCCATTTTAAGATGTTTAGCTGTTCCCTCTAAAAGGTATTACAAATTACACTACAACACAGAGCTTTTATGTACAGTATTAGATATAGCTAACTGGTACAGAAATTGTCCTTCCTTCCTGCATTCCAGTGATAACTAAATTGAAACTCACCTTCAGCTGTCATTCCTCCATTGAGTATACATCTCCCATTGAGGTCTCGAACAAGGTCCATTTTGTTTGTCTTATGTACCAAGTAGAGTTTTGACTCTTCATCATAATCCAAGACTCCAACATTAATCCACTTATAGATCAGTGTGTGGCTTTTTGGATCTCCTTAGGTAGTAATGACAAACAGTTTTACAATTTCACAATTGCCCTAATTAGAATAGTGGAATTACAAAAATTACATTTCACGCAGCTGCAATTATCACCCCTTCTGTTCTTGATCCCAGACTTTCTCAATACTTTAATAGATTTAGGAAGAAGTTGGCTTTGCGCGAGACCCTGAATGTATGTTTTTTCCAATGGGCATGGGGACTCGGCAGTTTAAAAAAACTGATACTTTAATGGTATGTGGGAATCACTTTGGGAAACAGGGTAAAGAGATGTAGCCAAGGAACCAGACAGATAAAAGGCAGCTGAGCTGGCAGTAGAAATGTGGACAGGAAAGGGGGAGAGATGTACTTTCAAATTTGCAAGATTCTGTTAATGTAGCATTAAAGTAAAATTAGTTTATCTGGTCCTCTTTCCTGTCTAATCAACCTTGTATGGCTGACAAGTTCAGTGGATGTACTGATTGTTTTAATCAATGGACTGTGAATTTTATGTATTTTATTATGGCTTTTTATAAGCTTTTATATTATTTTTTTCTTGCTTCTAAATTAGTTTTTTTTTCTTTTTGGTTGCTTTTCTGGGTTGTTTTAATTGTTTATAAACTACCCAGTATGTGTGTGTATGTGTGTATATAGATATACAGATATAGATATTTAGATAAAGGAATGAAGAAAATGAAGAATTTTTCTTTCAAAATTGCTGAAGATCTGTCTTGACAATTCAATGCTTTGTGAAAAAAAAATCTCACAAAAATCTTATGTTGTACACTTAGGAGAAAGACATAAAAATCAGAGACTACTTCTTAAATTATAACTTGTGCAAAAGGTAATGGAGTACCACGCTTCATGGGGAGGTACAAGAAAAAAATGTGATGCCTTAGACCCACTGACACTAAAGCTCGAAATGCTGAGCATCACAGACTCGGTTTCCATGAAAATAAGCTGAAATCAGAGATTCCTGACAAGTTATATATTTTTTTAAAATTGTAAGTATAGGTTTTTTTCTTGCATCAGTCTATATTCACTGAGAGTGTAATATGAATTTTTGGGGGAGGATGTTTCTATTTAAAGTACCATGAGCAATGAAAATTTTCCACTGGTGGAATTGTCTCTTCAAAGTGGCTCATCTGGTACTTTCACTAATGTACTTTGTTTTCCAGTCAAAAAACCTACTTTTTTCACCCTTTTACTAATTATTATATGTAGCAGCTTTAATTTATAACAGTTTCTATATTACTCTGTGAAATTATTATTTTAATTTTTTATGCTAGTTCCAAGCTTTATTTTATTGTGTTTTATTTAATGTTCTTATATTATGTCTTACTACTTTGTTAACTACAATGGAAATATTAAAGCCATGGGATATAAATCAGATAAATATATAGATTTATTTAAACTAAAAAAACAAACATATTTTCCTCCCAATTAATTTTCAAAATATAAAACTTAGAGGGGATAAAAGCTATCTCATTGTAATTTTTTTTCTTTTAATCATTGTTATAACTCAATTCTGTATCATCTGTACTTTACCGTGTCCAAGTATGTCATCAGTAGGTAAGAGTGCTTTTCCGGGAATTGGTTTCCGATCTGGAGATTCAGGCTCTACCCCCAATGATAGCCACTCTTCTGGGGTCCGGCAATCATATTCTTCATCATCAAAAATCTAAATATATAAGAAGCTATACTCATGGAGAAAACTTATGCGACTGCTAAGAGCTGACACTGACTTGATGGCACACAATCATAATCAAGAAATTGCATATTAATATTTCACTCAAAAACAACCTGGGCTGTGTGAAATGTCCTTCCTGTTAACTCTGGAATGCAGTCACTATTCTGAGGTGGTTTTTTGCACATTACATTTTGTAGGACCAGATTCCCAATCATCAAACTTTTCCCCTATGAAAGGTATAACACCTACTATTAAACACTGTGGTTATTTCCATTTCCATTCCCCACTCAAACCAAAATCTTAATTTTTAAACGAATCTCTCCAATTCTAGACATAGTGGGCAGCAGCACCTTCCAAATAATAATTGGGTATTATAAATACAACAGAAAAGCTGATGGAAAATCATAAGGTAACGAACACTTCGATAAATATTTATTATAGGCTGGGGAACCTGCACAGTGGAACACAAATACCAATAATTCCCTCATCTTACCTGTAATGGTAGATAGATGGGGAAAAGAGGATCTTTGTTTTGTTCAATTGTTGGTAAATTAGCAGGGTCTTGGTGTCTTGGCATCAGCTCATTAGAATTTATTCCTGCATTTTCTAAAAGTTTTGTTATATCTAAGCTGAGATATAATCGTCTTTTCCTAATTAAAAAGCAAGAAAAATGGTTTATATTTAAACAAATCCTTTATTAGCTAATGATATTGCTACTAAAGATGCAATCAACTTATATTTTGGATAGCCTCAACAGTAAAATGCTGCTAAAGATTTTCTAACTGATTTTCTAACATGCCTACACTATTATCTTGAAGAATATCCCAAATTAATGTACATCAATCAGTAATTATTGTTTCTTCAAAGAATCTTTCTATGTAAGAATATACAAAGAGCTATGCTAGATTAGACCACTTTGTCCAAATGCTTTTCTCACAGTAGCCAGTTAGAAACATAAGGAAAGCTCATAAATAAGACATGAAAGCAATATACTTTTCATTGTGCTTCTGAAAGCAAGTTCCCTGAGACTGGGAAAAGTTCCAATAATGGCACGATAGCTAAAATATAGTTATCGTGATAAGCTGTCAGTGACAGCCTTAATTCTCCATCACACTTTAGTGTTATGGGAAAGATAATACATTTGATAGTGATAACCCAATTTTATGCAGAATAACCTATACCTAAATCCATTCCACTCCTACAATAACGTTGGGAAAACTGATCCACCAGGTTTCCTCTATTTAGAAAATACCACCTATTGTTTTCTTCAAATCCTGTTTCTGTTAAAAAATGAAGAATGGGCAAAGAGAGGTTGAGCCTCTAGGTTCCTATAGTCTTGTAAGGTTAGTGAAAGTGCTCCATTAGAGACCAATGCCTTTTTGCTGCTCCTCATTTGTTTCCATGGTAATAAAAGGAGACTGTGACTTAAATATCCCATGTCTGCAATCTGTTTCCTGCTCTGCTGAACAGCAGCAAAGAAAGAGCCGATTTGACTGGCAAATCAACTACAGAGGTTGGCAAAGTGTAATGCCAGACTAGTCAATTTTCTGTGTGTGCAAGAGAGAGAGGGAGACAGAGATCCCATCCCTCCTTTGCTTTAGCTACACCCACCATTACATCATTGATGTGCACTCCTTGGAGGGTTGATCACCAGATAATGTGGTTGCACACATTGAAAAGGCTGAATAATGACACTTCTCTCCCTCAATGTTATATTTACTACTACCCATACTCATCCTCTTCTTACCTGAAAACTTTCACTATAGGAATCTAGTGCATAGGAAGCCAAACTAACAGCACAGGGAACCTTGTCAACCTCTTCAGGATCCACAGCTGAAACCTATCACAAATAAGCTCACTAAACAAGGCCTCCTCCTCTCAGTTGCACTCTCCTGACTGGCATTCAACTCTGAGCATGAATTATTTTATCCTCTACATGCTTTATACATTCCTTTCAATTTCTCAACAGATGATCTTCCGGCTGCATTTGCCTTTGTGTGTGTGTGTGTGAGTGTGTGTGTGTGTGTGTGAGAGAGGGGGGGGGAGAGGGAGAGGGAGAGAGTCACTTTAAATAATTGAGCTGAGAAGTATGTATGTTTCACTGTTCTTAGCACCACAGCATATGCTTGAACATGAGCTCTTATCCACGTTTGGTTGCATTCATTTAATGCTAGCATTGCTTTAAGTGTCTCTTAAGCTGTTTCATCTCCTGGTGCTCCTCAGAAAACCAAGGAATTCCCTTGAAATTATTATCACTCAGGAGCAGTTTTACCAAGCTTTGCAAGCGACCCCTTATTTCAGAGATCAGCCAGGCACACAACAAAACTGCCCACTAAGGCTTCAGGAAACTCTGCAAAAGCTCTTTGGTAATCTATAGGATCTATTAAGTGCCTGAGGCGAACACAATAGGCCTTCTTCCCCCAAGTTTGTAATAACAATAATTGTATTTTATGATTGCTTTTATTGTATGCTGTCCAAAGCCATTGTAGAGCTGGGTGATCTTACACATTTCCAAAATAAATAAAGTAAAATAAACTCCAGAGGATGATTGACTGAATTCAGGATGAAAATACCTCTCAATTGCAATCTTTCGAGGGCATTGTCCTGGAAGCACTTCAAATGGAATTTGAACCTTGGGCTTATATGATTGCAGTGGAAAATCTGACTCTTTGATAATTTGTGTAGTTGGTCCAATTTGCTGATTATCCAAGATAAGTCCAATATTTTCTGGTGTATTAAATGTTGAGGCTAAAAAAAAAACAAAATTCAGGAAAAAGAATCACAGGTTAAATGTTTCTTGATTTAATTATACACTCTTCTACACTGAGGTGGTGAAAACATATGAATAAAAACTGAGAAACTGCTTCATCCAGTATCAATATTACTTAAATTTTCTTTAACCAGTAAAAATGAATGGGGTGCATAGGTGTAGGATGATGTAAGCAAAAATTCCAACTCAACCAGAAGGTTCCCTGGATAACCTCATTGGGCCAGTCATTCTCATCCTGATTTAGATCCTAACACTAATTTTGATCCTAAATTTGTTGTGATAAGCTCCATGAGGTCCCTGAGCAATCTGGAAGAAAAAAAATCCAATAGAGGGAATAAGAATATAGAAAGCAGTTGACAATGCACTAGTGTTCCTCAAATTCCTTATACCTAAGTATATATTTTCTTTAAATAATCTTAAAGGTTCATTTTTATCACAACACATGAAAATATTTAATAGAGGTCCAGTTCATCTATGTTTAATCTAATCACAATGGTTCTGGTAGCATATAATCACACTGGTCAAACCTCATAATTTGGAGAAATTGTCACCCACAGCTAATGTCTAATATTCATTAATCCCTTATATCAGAAAACACTGCCAAGTTTCGATCTCATTAGCATCTTCTCCATGGGTTAGCCAGACAGCAGTAGGTTTGGCTTGGGCATGGGAACCAATTAGTGGCAAAAAAGCATGTTTTGTGGCTGCCAGTACAATGCCAATGAGTTTGTATAGAAAACCCTGGTTTTTCAGCTGCCCTCAGTCTCCAACTCTTTTCTAGAAGAATTGAGTAACTGGAGCTATAGAACTGCCCCATTGTCAAGTAGGTTATGTTTGTACAACAGTGCTGACTAAGAGTTGCTTAATCCCAAGAAATCCTGGCTAGCTTTTTGATTTACTCTTGGGCCATAGCATCTTGATTCATGATTAAAAGTAATGTTGAGGTAATTTCTTATTCTCCCTGTCATATTTTAAACAACGTTATCTATAGTTTGTTCCAATTGCCCAGTTGTTTGTGATCTCTTGACATTGAGTGATCTTCTATATTGAAACCACATGTATTATTTGTTCCCTTTCTAACAACAACAACAAAAAAAATCAGCTCTGTTCTAAATTAAGAATGGTTGGAAGTTGAAGACAATGGTTAGGAGGACAAAGAGGTTTGTTAGAATCTAATTTAAATCACCTCATCCTATTTCCGTTGCCTGTTCCTGACCTTTTACCTAGTGAGGGCAGTTCCTGATAGAAGCTAAAGTAAGTACTGTAATCAAATCAAATACAGAACAAAATGCCATAGGAACTGTGGGCAATATAATAACCCTTTGGTTATCAATAGCTTTGGATACTACTTGCATCAGAGAATCTGCTGGGTTATGGTCCCTATTGTATCTCTAGTATCAAGCTAGAAAGAAGAAACAAGAAAATTAAAGCAGAATATCCACAACAAGACAAAGCCCATCATGAACCAACTTTAAATTATAAAGGTCACCTGAACTAAATTTGTGATAAACCTATATTAGGAAGGGAAGGAGATTTCTTAGCTTGTTCATCTATCTACCATCTCAATCTTATATTTTGCATCACTAACTTTAGATTTGACAGTATTCTGAATTGTTGGCATGGAGGTATGGGTTTGCTGGCAATATTTGCTGCTTTATTTATTTATTTTGTAATCATAGCAATGATTCTAGTCAGGAGATTTAATCAGGAGATTTAATTCTGTGTGATTACATTCCTTTCACTAGGACAAATCCCAATATAAAAATAATTCCTGCCTAAATAATGGCAAATTTTTGGATCTCTTAGAATAACTGAATCCTGAAACCAGAAGAGACCCTTCAGCTCATGAAATCCATCCCCATACTCTGAATAGAATTTCAAGTGAGCCAGCCCATCAGTACTTGAAGAGAAAATTATTGCAACAAATGAGCAGTTATATTTGGACATACCAAGCTACATTCAGATACCCCGGAAGACGTATTTTAATTATATTGTTAAATAAGCCACAATGCATGGGATTTCATATAATAGTGAACCATATACTAAGGCAGGGATCTGCAAACTTAAATACTCAAAGAGCCATTTGGACCCATTTCCCACAGAAAAGAAAACACCGGGAGCCACAAAACCT
>JANHZT010001260.1:227462-249526 GCA_032468215.1 Stegonotus admiraltiensis
ATATACATGCATACAATAATGAACAGGGTGTCCTGTTGCATTTGTTACCCTAACTGTATGACTCAGATGTTGAGAGGCTGAGAAGGACATTTTTATTTATTTATTTATTAAACAAATGTATATGGCCACCCATCTACCAAATAGAAAAAGTATTGATGAGTTTGAACTTTAGTGTTGGAGAAGACTCAACAAACAGATTACACAAGAAACCAGGTTCAAATTATGTATTTTGAACACATTATGCAAACCTAGCTCTCTGGAGAAGTCTGTATTGCTGGGAAAGGTGGAGGGAAAGAGAGGAAGAGGGCAACCAGCAGCAAGGTGGATTAATTCAATTACAATGGTAAGGAGTACATCATTGGAAGATCTGAAGGGTCAATTTGGAGACATTAAAACAGGAGAAAATCTATTAATGTCACTAAGAGTTGACACCAATTTCTTGGCACATAATTAATAAACCTTTGTTTCCTGGTTAGTTTATGTTTGGCGTTTGTTTAGTCAGTTCCTCCATTAACAGTGAACTAGAACTGAAAATCACTCTCAGGCCTGCTCATTTTGCATAAAGAGTTAGAGCTTTGTGGAACTATGGCAGTTTTGAGATTAGCTTTGTTTTTATTTATCGGTATGTCATCCAAAATGTCATGTTTCCCATGTTTCATATCTTTTAAAATATTGTTCTTATGCAAAAGTACAATTGCATTTACATATTGTATATGCCATCTCTCATGTTTCCAAACCAAAACCAAACATTTGTTCAAGGAGTTTAAACAAACCAACTGGAGATTTCTTGACGTTCATTCCTTTATTCACAGCTGCTTTACAGAAACAGTATATACTTGTCTATAAACCAACTTTTTTTTATTCTACTCAGGTGCTCTGCTGATTTTGACACTATATGATCAACTCACATTCTTCGCTGTTTTCACTGCTGGATTCCAGGAGCTCAACTTTTCCCCCCTATTGCTCTGTAAGAAAGGTAGTAATAATATCCTTTGCTGTATGTTTACCTTCTGGTGTGTGGTCCTCAAGCTCTGATTGCTGCAATAAATCCTGGTACACATTAGGACCAGTGCACGTATCCTGAAATTAGACACAAGGAAAATTTCAAGAAGATGCAAGGTTAAGAATTCTATATATACAAAATATAGATAAGAAGATACTGAACTCTCTAATTCAGTTGACATGCAATTTCCTAAGATTCTCAACAACTACATGAGCAGACCTCTACACATACAATGAAAACTTTCTAACTATCTTCCCTTTGCATATGGCATCACATTATTATCAGTGTCCTTATGGACTTATCATGAGCGTTGATTGTCACTCCTTGGGTCATACAATAAATAGAAAATTATCAAATGATTATTTTAAAAAGACAAAACAAAAGATTGTTATTGAAGAAAAAAATATTCTCAGAACAAGAGAGGCTCCCACCCAACCAGGACAAAGTAGTAGGCCTCCATTGGATACCTGTCAGGAGTCTTTTAAGAAAGACAACAAGTGGAATTACTCAACTGTGATGGAACACTTATTGAAATGGTAGCATTTTGGAGCCATCATAAAGGACCAGGTACTATGCACAATGGGTATCCTTACTCAGTTCTGCTGGAATTCAAATCTAGCAAGGCAAACTAGACTCTTAAGTTGAGTAAGTCTGGCAAAGAAAATAAGTAAACTATTACCAGAACCTGCCAGATCCCTGTCTGAGTTTAAGTGAAATAGATACTCATGGATGCATGAATGTATGGATGGATGAGTGGAAATTTTAGTTCAGAAAATAATCACTTGTGAACCTGCATTTGTTTTTATGTGTACTGAGTTTTTGGAAAAATATAAACATATGAAACATATTTACACTCCTCAGTTTGACACATACAAACATCATATTTCTCCGTCTGTACAATGTCTTGCAGAAATTACCGAGAATTCAAACATCTAATGGACACATTTGGATACAATCCATTGATTTTTAAAAAATACAGCTTCTGGTATAGTTTGTGAATCATACTATATCTAGAATGACTTCCAATAAGTATAAAGCAGAATTTTTCTCTTACCTCTGATATTATAAATCAATCTTTACATGTGTTTCTATTCTGCTTTTCCTTTTCTAGTCTTTCTCCGTTTAAGTATTAAAACTTAATTTCTAGCTCTTAAATTTTATTGAAGCAAATCAGTTGAAGCCAGAACTACAACATATGGGATGCCCTTGTATAACAATTATGGAAAAGCCAAGCTAATTATGAAAGCATCTGAGATACTTTTGAATAGAGACTGCTACTTTCTTTCACAAGTGGCAATTTTTCTCCTTAGAAATTAGAAGAGAACGGAAAACATTCTATTTTCCATCTTCCTATCCAAATTAAGAATAGCTTGAGGGGAAGAAAAATAGCAACTGGGCAAAGAATGAAATTAGAAAATCAGCAATTACTCCCTATTGATGAAATAGATGCAGAATTTATATATATGCTCGGGCTGTGCAGTGCTTCAGATTCAAGGCAAAAAAGTGCCTTGAAGAACACAGGGACATTCACTTAACACCTATCTGCAACACCTTAAAGTAGCTTCATATATTACAAGATTTCTATGTCTGTTGTCTCTAGTTGCCGTGCAATTCCACGAAAACTATTGTTTACTGTAAGAAATTGCAGACAAGTACTATTTATTTCTCCACATGCTCCAAAGCATCTTTTTCCTATCTATATATCTATATCTATATCCATATCCATATCCATATCTATATATCTATACTGTACATCTGTCTGTCTGTCTGTCTGTCTGTCTGTCTGTCTGTCTGTCTATCTATCTATCTATCTATCTATCTATCACAGGTAGTCCTCAACTTATGACCACAATTGAGCCCAAAATTTATGTTGCTAGTGAGAAATTTGTTAAGTGAGTTTTGCTCCATTTTAAGACTTTTCTTGCCACATTTGTCAAGTGAATCACTGCAGCTGTTAAGTTAGTAACAAGGTTGTTAAGGGAATCTGGCTTCCCCGTTGACTTTGCTTGTCAAAAGGTTACAAAAAGGGGATCACATGACTCTGGGACACTGCAACCGCCATAAATATGAGTCAGTTGTCAAGCATCCTCATATAAATCACATGACCATAGGGATGCTGCAATGGTCATAAGTGTGCAAAACGGTCATAAGTCACTATTTTCAGTGCTGTTGTAACTTTGAACGTTCGCTGAACAAACTGTTGTAAGTCAAGGACTACCTGCATGAGTATAAGAAGAGAAGTGAGATTCTATATACTTACACCCAAGAGATCTGAAGCACCAGGTGTTAGGACATCAGAATAAAATCCACGTTCTTTCACCATTGGATATTTCTTATTGAATGTTCTATAGGAAGCATCTGCTGGAATTGAGCTGGTTCCTGGACTAGAGTCTGTTCTTTGGCTGCTGGGATATGGGGGATATGGACTTCTTCCCAAAGAGTTTGTCAGTTCCTTCTTGGCTTTATCCATCTTGCTTTTTGATCTCACAACACTGAGACACATTTTTACATCATACACAACAAAGAAATTGCTATGAGTATCTCTACTGTTAAAAGCAACATTTAATAATTTGACAAGACAAATCTACATTTATAAACCATGGTCAGTGTTTAATTTGTGCAGAGAGCAACTTGTGGAATTAATTTCTTGGAAACCAAAACTAAGAACTGACAACTCCCCACAATATTCCAGGTGGATGGGGTCAGTTTCAATTAATCTTCAATAATAAGAGCACACATTTCAGGGGATTTTTTCCTGGAAAAATGGTATCTAAAACAAAACTGCAGAAAAAAAAAACCCAAAAAGAAAAAATAAGCTGCAGTTGTATATGTAATTTTGTAACGTACATTAACATGAAAATATAACAATCTCATTATGTAGATACATAACTTGAATGAAAAGGAGACTATAGTGCTTACCAATACATATATCTGCAGTACTGCAGTCGTTGTAGGCGAAAACCAAAATAGGAACCTAGAACCTATGTGCCTACAAGAACTTTTCTGATGCACAGAGTATAGAGAATGCAAATGGTATACATCTATGCGACTGCAGGAACCTCCTTTGCTACATTAATTATTAATTAAATAAAAAGATTGCTATTCATGGCATCTTGAGCTCCTGAATGTATTAATATCTATATTCAAGATGCCATGAATAGTAATCCTTCTTTAATTTTTCAACCTAACAACTCTCAAATCAAATAATTTTTTACCATTGTCAACCATTTTAGGTAAGCCAGGTGAGGAAACAGACTCAAGAATGACTGGAAGTTTACTGATCTAAACTGTAGTAACAGAATGTCAAAAGTGTGGTTTTGTTTCCCTTTATCCTCCTCCTACACCACAGGGAAACATTTTGAATCTCTTTTTATTGTTTTCTTATGTTTTTGTAACCTTCACAATATTGTCTTCTCAAGCTCATCTCTCTGGGTTTCCACAATGATGGTCAATGACCAGCACAGTCCTGTGAGTTAAGTTGGATTTAAAGACAGTGATTAGTCCAAAGTCATTTCATAGTAATGGATGGAGTAGAACTTGTGTTTCCTGACTCCTAGTCTAGCATCTTAATCATTACACTGCAGTAGTTCTCCTTCAGGTTCCCTGTATCACCACACTTTGCTTGTTTGACTGTTTATAACAAAATAGAAAACCACCATGTTGCAAGCATATCTTTACTATCTTCTTTATAAGAATCTTTCTGCATTCCATGCTGTATAGGTTTCATAGGAATTTCTTACAAAGTGAAAATTGTGATTAGCTAAAACATACTGCTTTGTTTAAGTGTCCAGTTGTCCACAGAAAGATAAAGGTAAACCAAAATTATAGAGAATACCTAAGAGACTAGAAAGTGGAGTCTGGCTTGTTTATATAATCCCTATACTTTATATTTGATTCACTTTAGAAAACTGATGTCTATTCATCTACATCTAGAATCATACCTGACTTACTAGGCTAACATCAAAAAGGATGAAGAGTCAAACCTGATCATCCCAAAGGTGGATGGATAGATACAATATCATCTATCTCCAGCCTACAACATAAGTCTTTTCAGCAGTTCCAAAAAGGCTCCACGCTAATTTGCACTACTCAGGTGACCTTGAGGACACAGATAAATCTGCAAGTGGCCTCAATGACTCTCTAAAAGAATGCATGTGACCAGCTGTCTGCAAGGAATATAAATCCTTCCATTCCCCACTATCCAGTAAGAGCTGAAGAAGCTCTTCGATGAGAAGCGAAACATCTGCAAAGAAAAACAAGGAGGTCCAGTTACTTCTTGAAAAAGAAGCACCTTTGGAACAATCATGACCTGGATGATTGAGAATCTCTATAGACATCAAATTTGATCAGTACTTAGTCAGGAAACCATTAAGAAATGCCAAGGATGAAGATTAGACTGGAAAGTAACAAGAAAAATGCATATATAAAATTGTTTAATAAATAATAAAGAAATAAAAAAAGAAAGTCCTGGAAAAAGCAAAGACAAATCACTCCTATAATGCTGCCAAGGAAATACCATGGACATGTCCAGAAATCAGGCATGAGCTAGGCTTTATCTACAATTCTTCTTATAGTCTACATAAGTTTTTTTCATCCCATTTCAATCATCATTCATAAAACTGTGTAATCAAAAATTACCGGTATCTCTTAAGATGTTTGCCCCCAATGACAGTTTCCATTAAGCATTTTATGATTGTGGTAGATATTTTTTATGAGAAGATATTTGCATTAGCCATTATGTAGGACTGGCCATGGTTGCTTTCAAAATTCCAATTCTTCTGGCCTATGATACAGTATTCCCTATTCTAATATGTTCTACCACTTTCTAATTTGCCTAGCTTAGTTTTTACTAGCTCTCTGAAATTTTTTTTTAAAATGCTTCTACCCTTTGTGCTTTTAAAATAGAGATGATAGGGACTGAATCATGGATTTTCTGAATGAAAATGATAAGATCTAGTCTTGTCATTAAAAAAAAATCTTCAGCATTCTAAGTAGAAGGGGAAAAAAATTAAAAGCCTGTATTTGGTGTTGGTTACAAAACCAGCTAAGACTTACAAAATGACCCAAAATGTTAGATCAGAAATATTAACGGAGATCTTTGAAAAATGGAATCAGAAATTAATATCTACACTATCAATAGTGTCAGCAATGATATCTGATTTATATGGACAGATTATGTCCAAAAGATGTTAAAGAGGGACTAACAGATGTGGAGCAAAGTTTGTTTGACAAGACAGAGAAAGTACTGTACTTAAAGTGCAACTACAAATAACAGATCAAGAGAATGATTTAGAAAAGTATGCTTTATTGGATATACAAAAAAACTGGCTGAAGTTTTGAAGACTAAAGGGGAAATACAGATGAAATGTTTTCTTATTGGATTTAGAGAAGTGGCTTGTTAAACCCTTGGAGAAATCTGAGTAACAGGATAAAGAAGAACAGAAGAGAAACCAAATCCTACAATACTTCAGCGGACTAAAGATTAAGACTTAGAAGTAAAAGAAAGGAATATAAAGCTGGTTTATTCAGTCACGGTGGTCGTTGAAATAACACTTTTTTTTTTGCAAAGTACTGGCAACTCTTTACAGACTTTTTGCTGAAAACAAAAACTGAAAAGTTGATGTTTATGGGATTTGCTTATAAAGGGGTGAGATATGGGATGAAGATGTATCTGTTTGTAATCTTATGTGGTGAAAGATTACTAAATTTGTTTATATTTGTTGTGATGAAAGATGGAAATCATCTATGTATTTCTTTTCTTTTTCTTCATATCTTTTCTGTTCTTTTTTCTTTTTTACTTGCATTTTTTCTTTCTTACTATTCTTTTTTAAGTTTAATTTTTATTAGTTTTTACTACTATAATCAAAATCCTTGATAAAATTATGTACTAAAATTTAATTTATATCTATCATTTGGTTCAACATTCACTTAATTCAAGAGACCTTTTTAAAGCTGTTGTCATATCTGGAATTTCTCACAACAATATTCTGGGGGCACATCTGCCCCTTCTGAATATGTGTGATGATACTGCACCTACATATATGAGGGATGAAGCTTATATTGGAACCTTTAGAACCAATGAACACTGTGGCCTAATATTGTAGTGATTTTACAAAGAACACTGTGGCCAGATAGTGATTTTATGAACAAATAAAGGGGTTTTTTTCTAGTATGTTAGATATTTTACTTGATATAAAGAGGGAAACCTTCCCAAATGACTTTACCCTTGTCTTCACTATAAAGCATGCATCTAGGAATGACTGTAGCCCGTTAATTTTCTCCATTCCAGAAAGTTTCTGTTATACTTACTATATCTATTTTGTTCAAAATCCAATTTCTGGTCTTAGAAGCTGGTAGCACTAACACGGAAACACCAGTATGTCACATTTTTTTCACATTTTAGCATGAACCTTTTTCACAGCATTTTTGTCTCCCTTTCATCTCCCGATTGACACAATCACTCATCAACCTACTTCCAGCACTGGTCTGTGATAGTGTGAAATATCTGTACCTTCCTGAAGCAAATGCTGTCTAGCAGCTGTCTGTATTCCCTTAAGAATAGGTTTAAAAATTACTCTGCCAGTTTTTTTGCACCAGGAACTGTTTCCATCTTTAGTTTGAGTAGATGTCTTTTCTATAAGTTTTGCTTGTGCTAAAACATTCTCCAATGCCTAATAAATCTATACAGTCTTCCTCTGCCTGATGTTATTGTCTCATCCCTAAACTCTGCTTGTCGAGTTGGCCCTACTCATCAAATAACTACCTTTTTTCTTCAAAATGCCACCTTGGCAATCTTGGATGTCCTGCTATCTAGCAAACTAAATTTGGTTTTCTAGGTTTGGTAACTACATTTCCCAATATAACTGGTGCTAATATGACCACAGCCACTGCTTTTCTCCCAGTACTTTTATCTAAACATCTCATGATACCTGCAACTTTTGCACCAAATGGGCAAGTCACCATACAAGGTATATGCCCATCATAAACCCTGGGTGAATGAATCACCTACAAACTTTCACTTTCTTCCCAGTGAAGCATCACAGTATGAGGAGATAGTTTTTAGAACTATAGATATGACTCAGTCAAGCCTTCAAAGTTCTCTTACCATAATCTATATCAATAAAAAATAGTTCTGGTCAGACTTGTGGAGTCTCCTGATCTGGCCTATCTTACAGGGCTGACCGATGTGGGTTCATCACTGAATGACTATGTCCTTCCTACAGGAATGCCTTTGGTATTTTTAAAAGGGGTCTTTCTCCAAGACACTTGTTCTCCTTGAGTTGGAACTGTGACAAAGTTATTGCATTCTGGAAGTTTTTGTCAACATACACCTTAGGCTGTGTACACATCTCCAATTCAACTCTTTTTGTTTCAAGGGAAAGGACTCGCTCACTGCTAGCTAGAAAATAACTAACTGTACTGAACATAAGCTCACAATTTGTGTCCATCAAGTATTGTACATTTATTATGATATGCAATATAGTGGAAAGCATCTTATCCCCTGATATCCTTTATATAATACTAGATATTGTTGGTAACTTTATATGCTTCTTCTTTAGGAACTAAAAGATAATATCTACGCTATAATTTTACAGACCTTGAAGCTTAAACTTCCTTGATCAGTAAACCTCACTTAGATGCTTAGTTTCTGGAGATAAGTGGTCAATGTACTCCATCCCTTTTCTCCTCTCCAGTTAAATTCCCTTGCAAAACTCTCTTCTAATCTGAGCTCCTGTTCATTCACTCTACCATGATGCCTAACTGTTAACAGAATAACAGAATTGGAAGGGCCCTTGGAGGTTTTCTAGTTCAATCCCTTGCTCAAGCAGGAAACCCTATATCAGTGATGGCGAATCTTTTCGGCACCGAGTGCCCAAACAAGAATGCATGCGTGTGCATGCATGTGTGCGCATGTGCTGGAGCACCGGAAACCCAAAGACCAAGTGGCCAGCGCACACATGTGCACCAGCCACCTGGTCTTTGGGTTTCCAGTGCTCTGGCTCACCCAAAGACCAACTGGCCGGCACACATGCGAGTGCCAGAAACCAGAAAAGCAGCTGGCGATGGTATGCGTGCCCAGAGAGAGGGCTCTGCATGCCACCTCTGGCATTCATGCCATAGGTTCGCCATCACGGCCCTATATCATTTCAGACAAACAGTTGTCCAGTCTCTTCTTTAAAAAATCTCCAGTATTTGAGCATCTACAACTTGCATTGTCTTAAGAGTTATCTGTTGGCTGGTAAATACTGAGGAAGGAATGGGATAATTTAATCCCTTAAATGCTATGTATGATGCCTTGATTCCTAAGAAAAAGTAGAATAAAAATATAAATGAGAAAGAAGATGGATGACCAACATTTACTTGATCATAGTCAATGACTTAAGTTGAATACAATTTTAAGATAATCTAACTACTATATTTGCTGCACATTCACTGTATTAGATTACTACAGAAAAGATTAGCATGGTCCTTGCATAAGGATGACATGCAAATTCAAGGGATGAAGTTTCAATATAATATACTGTACATGAGAAAATTATTTACATAAATAGCTACTATTTCTGAAACAACATAATCTTTGACAATTGGCTACATGTGAGTAATTGATATCAACATATCAGGCACAGCTCATAAATACAACACCTGTTGACTAGATATGTATATATTTGCAGAATGGAGTTTATTTGTGTATGGCTTAACATATAGGATGTATCCAGCTATTTCACTTTATAATTTACAGATTTTGGCTTTGAATATTTTTCAGAATAAAACACAATAAGTTTATTTTAATAAATTAATTGTCGTTTATTTACAAACCATGGATTTTGCTCAAACATTCTGTAGATTAATATAGTGTGTACATTCCATATTGTGGTTCAATTCAACCTTGTTCTATACAGTATCCTAATAAAGGCGTTAAAAAGGCTTAGTGAGTACAAGCACATCATTTAAAATGCTGAATTGTTCATCCCATGTGCTTTAATAGCAATTAACCAGAATTAGATTCTCCTTTCAATATCAATATTTACCATGCATTAAATGATTGACCATGAGCAATAATTATATTTTACATAAACAATATTGTAATTCAAAAGAAAACAAATCTATTGTTCCAATAGTACAGATAAGCTTTTCCACATAAACGTTAAAATAAAATTTGTATTTAAAGTCTTTACAGTATCATACAACTGAAACATTTCATTTCTGCTTCTTTGGCAATTAAAATAAATGAAGAAACTTACTGCAGAATTCCTTTTGTTTAGTTCTCTAATAACTGTCCCCCCACCCCTTGGGTGATCTCATCTCAATTTCTATTCAACCGCCAAGTAAAATACAAGTACAAGCAATTATTATCAGCCTGAGTATCCAAGCTAGATAAAGATGCTTATGTAAATGATGGTATTAATTAAATGCTGCCTTCAGCGTTCTGGCAAGAGGCTAATGCAGCCTTTTGTTTTGCAACATTTTGCCCCCAGAGCTGTTCCTTGTGTGCCCAACCTAACCTCTCGCAGCAAGATCTTTCCCGATTGGCTACTGGTATCACACATGAATGGTTGTGCCATAGTGGGATGGCATCAGCAAATAAGGGTTGGTGACCAGCGACTGAGCAGATGTTGTATTATAATTACAAAGGTGAAAAGGCAATAAAAAGAAATCAAAGCATGAGCAAAATCTACATACCTTAGAGGAGTCAGGCTAATCTGCTCTATGTGTGCTCAGCAAGTTCCATATTGAGGCTAAAACTTATCTTCATGTAAAAAGAAAAATAGAATTACAATGTTGTGTTGGAAAAGAGATAATATATTCTTTTGCTATTATTTTATGTTGCAGAAAATAACTCTGAACGCTCATTTGTTACAGAAAGGAAAAGAATATGGCCTTTATAGATCCGGAATAAAAATGATAGAATACTCATGAAATGGCAGGCCATTGTTATGAGAAATCACATCTTCCTTTGTTTCTCTTTTTTCTTACACCTTTGCTGAATAAATAATCTAAAACAGAGGAATGGCCAAACAGAATAGTAGCTAAATGAATGTGAAAACATAACATTTAAAAACAAATTATAAGAGGGGGACTATCTCATTCATCTGTAGCAATGCCTCAGGTAATCTATGACACTTGCCATTCCGTCCTATATCCATTATCACAAGTGAAACTAGCGGATATAATGAATGGAAATAATACTGTTCCCAGCACAAGGTTCTGAAACTGGAAAGAATATATATGATCAGGAAGAAAGAAGCATAGATTTCATTAAAAAAATCAATTATGCATTCCCTCTACTACATACGCATTACTCAGGAAAAAAAACAAAACCCTTCCCATTTAATTTTTTAGATAAACGTTTCCCAAACTTGTAATAGTGAAGTATGTTTGCTTTCTGAATTAGAACTGGAAATACACTTCAATCTTCTGTCTGAAAATAGATATTTTAGGCCATTTAAGAATAAGCACTATCTATAAGACTCAACCCCATGAGGAAAGTGCCTGATATTAAATCAGATCAGTGATCCATCTCATATTGCCTTGACTGTAGCATTCAGATAAGGGTTTCTGAGCCCAGCTCAATATGCCACAGATTGTCCTAAGGACTTTTTGCATGCAAATAGGTGCCCATATTCCTCCTAAATATTTCTGCTTAAATCACTGTTTTAAGCATGTCACCTGCTTAGAAAATTGGCCTAGAGCAATTATTTATTCAGAGATTGAGTGAATAACCTCTTCTGAGGACTGGCTATTCAGTCCCATTCAGGGGGCTAGTACACAGTCTGGCAGTTACTGTTATAATTAATTCAGTCTAATGCAAAATAAATATCAAAATGTGAAGAGGATAAGCAGATAGATAGAAGCTGTGATATCTGGCTGAGAAGTAAAAGACATTTTGAAACTGCAGTCTTGACTCCTGCATGATATGTGAATTACTGCTTTTCATCTCTATTGGAAATCAACTCTGTAGCCTAATGACAACACTGCCAATATCAAAACAATTTGCTATTTCAATGCTGATCTAATCATATGTGAAGAAAATAGGGCAATTTTATTTAGGAAATTCTCCATTATCCATCAGAACTTTGTGTTGGTGAATGTCTAGAGGTAAATTTTCAAGTCTGTTATTTTTGTACAGGTTCTAATGATGTGTACAGATGTGTACAGATGTAGCCTGAAAGATAAACTGATCCACATACATTGGACTATGCTGATCCTGTATGTAAGACTACAAACAGAACAACTCTCAAGTTCAGCCAAGTATTCCAGTGGATGCTAACAAAAATTTGAATCTAAAAAGCGAATCATATATTACTACATGATGTCTGCTTCAGATTAGGTTTAGAATACAACAAGGTACACAAAATATGCTGATAAGCTCTAAAATGAACAAAAGAAAGAATAGCATTCACTGTAGAACATAGAAGGTGGAGGGAGGAATTATGACTCAATTTTAAATCATCCACTTGCCATGAAGAAAGTTCAGCAGGTGTGAAAAATCCCTCTGCCTGAGAATCTGGTGAACTAATTTCAGGTTAAAGGGCACATGAGACTAAAAGGACCTGTTCACTAATCCAAATTTGTGATCAGCAGTGAGAGTGCTGGCTGGAGAGGAAATGGTGATGTTCAATAAAGTAGGAGTGTCTCTAGGCATGATATCATTCTTGCTACTGATTTTGTGTGGTTTCTCTATATATTGCTTTGTTTGATGGCATGGGTTATAGTTTTATAGATGGTAAGAGAGGCTGATTGTTCCCTTGAAGTCATTCATGGACCTCACCATTCTGGACAATTTTTATCAAGTTTCCCACCTTCTTTTTGTGGTTGAGGTGGTGTTGGCTCTGCTACTCCAAAGGATCCTGGAGGAATTACATTATCTGGACCCTTTTCAGTCAGAATTCAAGCCCTGATACAGAACAAAAATTGTCCTCTTATATGATCTCTAGCAGGAGTGGGAAGGAGGTGGTGTATCCATCCTTGCTGGTATCCTTTTGGGCCAACAGGGAATTGTTGGTGGGTGGCAGTCTTGTTCCAGTTCCTCCAAAGTGACTGACAAAATTTCCACCTGCCAGTTGCAAAAGCCAACACTGCTTGGATTCACCCATATAATATGCGGATACAGTATGGCATCCTAGCTCTTGGAACAAACTCAAATGTGTATGTGGACAGCACTTCAAAAATTCACTCATGTGTACCAGATGGCCTTGTAGGCTATTACCTATGTTTAAAGCATGCAGGTGATCCCACTGCCCTTGCTCTTGGCAGTAGCAATCTTAACCTGGACACCACTGTTCCTTTTGAGTGAGGCAATCATAATAAACTCAACATCATCCTTCCTGCAGATGACTTCACAGAAAGCATTTGAACCAGCAAATCTTACTCCACCTAATATCCCTGCAAGCCTTGCAGAGACACTCTCAAATCCTCCTTCCATTTCAGATTTGCTGTGGACATTTCAACCTTCTTGAATGCACAAGTGGAAGTGGCTGAGCATGGCTCACTTAGTGGGTTCATTTATTAATAGTTAAGACTATGATCCAGATACAATTTGGCCCAATTTGCCATTTTCCTACATATATTCTCAGATGTTTTCTAAGAACTTTCCTGGGGCTCCTCCTACTGTTGCCACCCTTTTGTGCCTGCCTTTCCTTAGGTTAGCCTTAGCTCCTTCTAGTACCATTAATAAACAATTTGTACCTGAGTGTAAAAGTGTGTCTGATTCCCATTATTAAACGTTTGGAGAAAGTGTCATGGACAAAAAGATTGTCATCACTTTCCAAAGTCACTGGAGGTCAGGCAATGTAAAAAATTAATACATGAATGAATAATAAGGGAATAATAAATGTTGTAATATTGTGGGATACTCGCAAATCCATTCAAATCAGAATGAAAAAAGTATCTGATGCTGCGGCATCTCTAAGGAGATATCAACTATACTAGCCCTTGACTGCTAGAAGTTTCATGTGAAAATGGAATATAAGTGCAATCAAGAAGTGCTTTTTTAATAAGAGGAATTGCTTAATGAAACAGAATATCAAGTCTATTTATTTCTCTAAAGACTTCCCCATCATTATCTTCATTTACTCTTTTGCTTCAGCTTGTTTTCTTTTGCTACGAAAAGTTAAATCCTTGAAGAATGAGTTTCCTACAGAGAGTGTTGTTTTTACTAGCTGTTTAATGTTGGGCCCATATCTATTTTTGTAGCAGCACAGCATGACAGATTGTTATCAGCTAAGATCCATGGACTCTTGATGAATCATGGTTAGACTCTTTTATGCCTGTTGAACTGCTACCATGGAACATTAATGTAAACTGACCTACTGTGTCTGCCTTGATGTACCAGCAGTGTTCCCTTGAGGTCATAGGAAAGGCCAAAAAAACTGCACTAACTCTTCACCTTGAAAACTTAAGCTTTACGCCTGTTCTACTGAAAAGAATGCTTAAGGAACAAAAGCACCATCTACACCCTTCTTAATGAACAACTTGCATGACAATTCGATTTGTATGAAAAAAAAATCCATAAAAGAATCACAAAATGCTTTTCAAATTCAATCTTCTTGTTCCTTCCAATCTATTCTATCAGCATTAGCTGCTTTTATAAAACTGTGTCCATTTAGTCTCTGATGCTAAATGAGGTGAATATTTGCTGAGAAATGTAGCCAACTTGGAAACACACAATTTTTGTCTCACTGGACTACTCTCATTAATAGCGCCTCCATATTTTTTTACTCTGGAAAATGTTATTCCCTGTACTGTCAGTGCTATTAAACATTTTCCGCCTATGACTGAATATTATCCCAATAGATTAGGCTTATCAGATGTGCATGTGTTTGTTAAAGACATGCTCTTTGTTTTAGCTATATTAATTACTTTGTCAGTAAAAAGTGGCAAAACTGCTTTTCTCTGAATTCCATTGCTTTGTTTTATTTGAACCTGGCTCTGAAATCAAACAAGGCTTTGAGACGACAAAAGGTTTCGAGTAGTGGAGAACAGAAAAGAGTTGCTCTTGGTCCTATGAATTCTATTAAAGGTCAAAATAAACCCTTCCATCTCCAACTGGATGTTTTAGCTAACACATATAAATCTGATTCATTGGTGATGACACTCTTGCCTTATTTTATGCTTTAAATGTACATCTCATCTTATGCATACGTTTATATTCAGAATAAACTACCCTAAAGTGACACCCGCAGTAAGTAAAGAAGCAAGAAAAAATAATGGGTAGTTGACTGATAAGTAACTCTGCCTAGAACGGAAACAACATATGCCACTCAAGGCCAGCTGTATGGGAGAAGCCAGAAAAAAACCTATGAACTCCAATGTTTTGCTGCTGTGCATCTGATACAACTATTGGCCCTTCACTGAAATTCTGTCAGATCATAAAAATCTATTCATCAATTTAAACAAATTTCTGCTTGGTATCCTGATAAAATCTTCCCATTTGTCAGATGCATAGGAGGAACCAACCCTGCTTGTTTTTTACAACTGTAAATTCATTTGGCAGTGACTTGGAGCAGACATAATAGAGATAGGACAGAATGGGAAACAGAAATTGTATGCAGGTTAAGTTTTTCCCAGTCATAGACTGGTGAGTAATAATGTCTCTCAACAGTGGGGAATCATCTTAAGGACTAGTTGTTCCCCCCACTTTCTATAGAATGGATGAACAATTAATTGTTTGTTCTTTCTTGTTCTCAAAGGGTATAAGATGCTGAGCTTTCAGCCAGTTAATAGGCTGTTATTGTATTAAACATTAGTTTTGGATCTCTATAAAATTTCTTTGTTCTTCTAAAATTCTAGGGCAGTGTTTCCTTCTTCAAAGGAACAAAGTTTTGAATTTGCCAACTAGCTCTCTTATTTTAAGAAAAAGAAGAGAAAGAAAAATTATCTTTTCCCTGTAAGCAACTGGGGTGAAAATAGATTATACCACACAGATTTTCTCTATTCTCAAAGGATTTGAAACATACTTCATAGATCCAAAAACCAAAATATAGAAATCTATAAAACACTAAACAAAATACAGATGTTTTATACTCAATCTAATATTGCAATGTCTTGTTTGATTCATTCCCCTAGAATTAAACCTACAATAATGTGGGAGAAGAGCAAAGTTTTAAAATAATAAGTCGTTGTTTTTCAAACACAAATGCCTGGATAATTTTTACACTCTTGAAAAACATTTTCATACAATATTACTGACCTTATTAATTAATAGTCAAGAGATAAATATATTGCTAAAATAAATGAACAAATATCTCAAAGGTGCTGTTTTCAAAAGACAACTAGATTGTTTTTTTTTCCCTTGAGAAAGAAACCGTCTCGCTTCTCATCCAAGAAGCTTCATCAGTTCTAATGGTGCGGAAATGAAAGGATAGTACTGACAGTTGAGACTGGGGGGTGTGGTGGCATGGGGGTGGGTGGAAGGATGGGTTCTGATAGGATAGTGCGGGATGTAAGGATGTATAGAAATAGAATCCTTTTTTCACACACACCCGCCATTCTATCAGAACCCATCCAGCTGGATTTTTATCCTGCTATCGATAAGTCCTGGGATAGCCAGATATTATTGTTTGATGTGGTGAAGTTATCATTGCAGGATGCAAGCTGTTCAAACTAAAGCTGCCTTTTGCAATTGACTGATGATTATTACATTTTATGTTCATATTATTCCCCTCAGTTGGCAAAACATCTAAATACACCACAAACCTCCCACAAAACTAACAAAAGAATCTTTAAACTTAAAGAAAAAAAGAGGAAAAGATTAGTTACAAAAGCTCCCCTAACAAAGAAAAAATATATGTTATCAATATATAATTATATTTTATCAATAGTCCCTGGTTTATTTACATATCATACACTACTATGTAATGATCAATAACAGATATTATAAAATATCACAAAATCTGATATCCTAACTAATACCCCATACTAGCTCATCTATCCTATTGCTGAGTGCATTATCAACCAGCTCCACAACATCTAAAAATACATGTTCTGGATATGCACAGAATATTCTATATTAGGATTGTTGAATAATACTAAGAGAAAATGAAATGTGGAAATGCTGATACAACATAAGCCTCAATATGTGCTGAGAAGACTAACTACAATGTGAGTTTCTTAGTCAAAGCCAGAAATCACACTGGAAACATTAAACTTCACCATGCTATATTCTTCTTACTCGTTGGCACAAGCTTTTGATCTATTGGTTTTTCTTTGATGTAATGTTTCAACTAAGTATAAAAACTATAAATTGTTTAATGAGGTTCAAAGTAACTCAATCATTAGTTCAAGGAAAGAAAAAAATAGTTTTAGATTCAGGTAACTAAAAAGGTTAAAGGATAGCAACAAATTACTGTTTTTGTTTGCTAATGCATCCTTAATGCATCCTTTGCTTATCTCAGGAATAAGCAAAATGTGTCTGATTTTAGAAAAATGCCTTGAAGTTCAAATCCTGCAAAACACAGCACATTGTTTTTTGTACACCTTTTCCAAAATTGTGCCTTAAACATACAGATGAAAGATTTGGGCCCAAGATTTTATTTATATATATATATGATATACAATGCTGATTATACTTGTTTTGGACTCTCCTTTTCACATCAGTTTCAAAATGATTTCAAGTACTCCTCCTACCACTAGTAGTGGTAAAGTATATGGAAAGTATCAAAAAGAGTTTGAGCTGGTTTTGAATTTGATCACCTCCTTTTAGTTTTCATAGGTGGAAGATACAGACATGATGGGTATGGATTGTAGGACGTGATGTCTAAAAAAACTGGATGGTGCAACAAGACACAAGTTGTCATAAGGCTTACTGTTGCAATCTCTTGGAAGCTTCTCTGCCTTACCATTGTGTTGTGTAAAAATTTTTGAGCACTATAACAACGTTGTGATACAGAATGATGGCATTTAATTTAACGCTAGATTTTTAGAGGGCATAGGGCAGTGATGGCGAACCTATGGCACGGGTGCCACAGGTGGCATGCGGAGCCATATCTGTGGACACGTGAGCATTGCCCTAGCTCAGCTCCAGCGCACATGTGCGTGCCGGCCAGCTGATTTTTAGGCCTTCCGGGCCCACTGGAAGTCGGGAAATGGGCCATTTCTGGCCTCCGGAGGGCCTCTGGGGGGGGAGGCTGTTTTCACCCTCCCCAGGCTCCAAGGAAGCCTCCGGAGTCTGGGGAGGGCAAAAAACGGACCACCCAGGCCCACTATTAACCTTTTTGCCGTCATGTGCCAAAAGCAGGGGAAGTGTGGCAGGGTCATGTGTGCATGCGTGGGGGTGCAGGATGTGGGGGACATTGAATTATGGGTGTGGGCACACATGTGCACAACCCCCAAATGCTCCCCATGCTTTTGGCACGCGATGGCGAAAAGGTTAGCCATCACTGGCATAGGGAATATCCTTGAAGGATGAGAGGAAGAACCTCTACTAGGCAACAGCCAGATAAGTGGCGCGTAAACCTCTTCCAAGAAATTAATTTGAAAAAACATCTCAAACAAGCCCCTAATTCACATGAAGATAATGTGTGGGGGCAGGGGTGGGAGGAGACACATTCAGCCTTGCAAGACTCTGTTAGTATAGTCCAGGCCTAAATGACATTTGTTTTTTTAGTCTGGTCTATCTTGTGGGGCTGACAAGATTGCTCCTGGTTTTTGCTGATCAGTTAAGGTTAGAAAAGCTGCTAGTATGGTTATTTGCCAATGATTCAGGAGCATTTGTGTTAGAATAAACCTATAAACTAAAAATGGGCACAAATGTTTTGTTTTGCATAAATGAATGTTTTAAAAGTGCACTTTTATGCCTGCTTCCCTTTAGTCTTTTAGACAGTATTACACATCTCAGAGGATTGTGTGGCAGACAAGAAGAGAAAAGACTTGGGGAAAGTGTTTAAAGATAGACTGAAAGGAAAAGCATATCTAAAACAATTATGTAATCAAGAGTCTGACTAAAGAACCTATTAAGACAGCAACAACAATTGTTAAGTAAGATCCTGGAATATTATATAAGCATAGCTAGCTTTATTTTCTTCATCCTCTTTAATATTTGTTTATTTATTTATTGGATTTTGAGGCAACTTGAATCCAAAAAACCTCTGGAGACTTATATTGTTTAAAAGAATACATAATTTAAAAAGAAACATGACTGACTGACTAAGTCACTAAAAACATCCAGATGACATAAACATGCGGATGGACATTTTTACATGCTATAAACTTGCTATCAAGCTTGACAAGGAGTATGCTCTTTGACTGCACTGCTTGGGAGCTCCACTTCAATTGTGCTTTCTTTTTCAAACTTACCAGGAGAAAAGCATACCTTTTCCTATAAGCAGTTTAGTTTAGTTTATTAAATTTATATACCGCCCTTCTCCCAAAGGACTCAGGGCGGTGAACAGCCAACAAATAAAACACATATAGTACAAAATTTAAGAACAAGTTAAGATAAATTAAATTAATTTGGCCCATGTTTAAAAACCCCAATTAAACCATAAATATAAACTTTGTACAATTAACCCGATTTAAAATCTTTGTTTAAGCAAAAGGTACTTCGGATAAATACTACCCTCCATGCATAAACGTTGTATTGGAATTATTAAAAGCTGGACGTCGCCTATAGGCTTCTAAAGTTTCTGTAGATGCATATGTCAGTGCATTTAGGGAATCAGCTAAGGCACTAAGCAGCAGATACAGTACGATTTAATATCGAGGTGAGAAAATACATTTACAAAACACAGACACATATTTGCAATAGATTTGACACATATAATGCAGCAGTTACCATAAGAAATTATATGAAAATGCTCAAGAAGAAAGTTACCTAATGGCTGCAATGACAGCATTTCTATAGAGATTTAATTATTTATGTTCATCAGGAAAAAGTGGTGACAGAGCTAATAAAAAGAAGTTAAAAGATCGCTAGAGCCACAATGTTTCAGGATTCAAAGCAGTCACAAGCAGAAATATTTTTACTGCTATAGATCATTGCAACATTACAAAGCTAGTTTGATCTAGTGGCTAGGGCACCAGACTAGAAGCTGGGAGACCATGAATTCTAGTCCCACCTTAGCCATGAAAGCCAGCTGGGTGACCTTGGACCAGTCACTCTCTCTCAGCTCAATTCACCTCACAGTGTTTTGTTGTGAGAAAAATAAGAGGAGGAAGGAGTATTAAGTATGCCTTGTTTATGGTAGGAAAATAAATAAATAAATAATCAAATGAACACTACCTATTTATATTTCAAAAATGGATTGAAATTGTAAGAAGAATTGTTATAAGACGAGGATGCATCTCATACAGAACATGAACAACCACATAAAGGAGAAAAGTCTGTAGGGGATAAAAAGACAACAGAAAGTGAAGGTAATGAGTTCATGTTCTGGATTCCAAAGAGAAAGAAACTGCGTTCATGGATGCTAACTAGACATTCTGGGACCAGGCAGAACTTTACAACAAAGTATATTAAATTCACCAAAGAAAGAAAAATATATATCTGGAAAAGAACTAGATGTAGTAAACCACTACATATACCCTGACCAACAGATCTCAGTGGAAGGTGATACAATAAAGGAAATTGATCGGTGTGTTAAATGTGGTTGGCAGGCATTCGGCAAACTAAGCACAATTTTCAAGAACGACTTCCCGCTATGCCTGAAAAGTTTTCAAACAGTGTGTGCTACCTACTCTTACATATGCTGGCAAAATATGGATACTAACTTCACAATCAATAAAAAAAAAGCTACAAGTTGCGCAAAGAGCCATGGAAAGATACATGCTTGGCATTACAAGACAAGATAGAAAGACCTTAACATGGATTAGAGAACAAATGAAAATATAGGATATCATCAAAAGACTAAAAGAATTGAACTGGAAATGGGATGGTCACATACCAAGAACTGATGGCAGGTGGACGAAGGCAGTCATAGAATGGATGCCACTTGATAAAAAGCGCCCACAACTAAAAAAAGGTGGATCAACAACGACATCAGCAAATATTGTGGGCCCAACTGGAGACAAGTGAAAGAGGCCTTCATCTTGCAGTGGATAGACAATGGCTAAAAAGACGGTGGTGGTGGTAGTGATGATGATATTATTGAATTTTAAATTTTTTAAATTTTAAATTATTGAATTATTTTTTTAAATTTTGCCTATGGTCAGCCTCACCCACCTACAACATATATGCCTGAATTACTCCACAAATTCATTTGGAATTGTGGTTGATTATTTTGTATTTCTGATCCAAGGAGATCTATATCTTCAATAGATACTTGACTGAAAATTACTTTTACTTATCACGTTCTTCAGAAAGGAGATCATGTGAACCCTATTATGAATGCCACTAATTATTCTCAGAATCAACTGCGTCAATTGGTATACAACTTCTTGTTTAAAGGACATGAATACATTACTGAATATTCAATGTTTAAAGTGCTTGAATATACTGTGCCTTTCATGCAGATCTTCAGACATACAGCTATACGGTATGGTAAAAGCTATAAATGCTGAATTAAGCAAAATGTTGAATAGTGGTATTGCAAAAACAGAACACAAAGATACAAGTTAGATATTGAACATGTTGATTGTACCAACAAATTGAACAGCATACACATTTATTTTCCCTTCTTGGAGTCTGTTCTTAAACTGTTTGGCAATGAATGTCGGATGTTTTAATCAAAAACCATGCAGTTCATTTTTACCTGATGCTGACTAATTCTTGATCTTCTTTTCCCTTTTCTCCACCATTTCTGCTCTTATTTCAGCTTTTCTGCTGTTCTTTCATTTCAGTTTTTTTTATTATCCACCTCCTTTATCTAAGCTGCATTTTTGTTGTATTTTTTCGGGTTGTCCCATAACTGGTCCCAGAACTGCACTTTGTCAAGTGTTACAGTCTCTCCACTGATGGATTGGTAGAAACATTTATGATTTGACTGGAATTGGAGATTCTACCTATAGTGTGCAATTTGAGTTTCGTATCTGCTGATCTTCTTGATTATATGCTCAACTTGCTGCCCAGGGGGTTCAGAGTCTTTGGGCCTGGGTCTCCAGCTGATGATGTGCAACGCCAGGTCCG
>JANHZT010001265.1:34206-44664 GCA_032468215.1 Stegonotus admiraltiensis
TATATATAATCACCTGCTACATTTTTTTGAAGCAGCTAAAACACCACTTAGTCATCAGTTTATATTTATCACTAGATAAATACATGAAGCTTAGACTGATGTGTCTATGTGCCCAAAACAGTTATTTTAAGTAAGCAAGAACAAGAATAAAGAGTCTTTCTATGAAGGAGATGGGTTGTTAATAAGTTTAATAAATAAATAAACAAACAAAGAAGACTTCATATTTGGAATTCTATAATAATGTTCACAAAATAGTTGCTATTGTTTATATAGCCAATAGCAATATACCGTAGCCATGTGTTACAATTACAATTATGTGAACTATTCCTTTGGAAGATGGTATGCTCTATGGTCTTTTGTCCACTTCTTATGCATGAAGAAGAAGAAACAAATTTTGTATCCCTATTGTATAGTATTTCTCCATAGGCAAGAAATAGTGCCAGTTTCAACTTTGCCCAGTGCTTAAGGAAAGATAAATCCAGAAATGTTATATAAGAGAAAGAGAAATGATACCGTGTTTCCCCAAAAATAAGACATCCCCTGATAATAAATCTAATTGGGCTTTTGAGCAGATGCGCTAAAATAAGCCCCCACCCCAAAAATAAGACCTCCCCAAAAATATTTAAATGCATGCGCAGCCGGTCCCCGCCATTTCCTCTGGTTAGGGAGACAGAGCTGGAAATCAGGTAAGATGGCAAGAGAAGCCCCGTCTTGCTCCATGTGCCCCAAAATAATAAGACATCCCCGAAAATAAGGCCAAGCACTTATTTCTGGGTTCAAAAAAAATATAAGACAGGGTCTTATTTTCAGGGAAATGGTAACAGAACAATGGAGTGGCAGATTTGATGATGGTAAAATGGACTTTGATGTCCATATAATTTCCATCAAGGTAAAATCTAGAAAACATATTTATTATTTATTTATTGATTTGATTTGATTTGATTTGATTTGATTTGATTTGATTTGATTTATATACTGCCATTCTCCCGAAGGACTCAGGGTGGTGAACAGTCAAGATAATATATGTACAAATCTGAAATTAAACAAATTAAGATGAAGATATACAGTATACTGCAGTTAATTCATCCCTTTAATTTCCAATTTTAATTTATCTTAAAAATCCATCACTTACAGACAAAGTAGCGTGCCCACATATTTGAAATAATTCAAAAATTGATAGACAAGCAACAAGAAGAATAAAAAAGCAAAAAGAGGAAAACCCAAAACAGTGAAGACTGAATATCTTCACTGATGTGGAGTGACAACCAACCTTTGGAGAGGAAAACCATGAAAGCAGAAGAGAAATTTGAACTGAGTGGATATATTCTGAAGGACAAGGTCCATACAGTAAGATATTATTACAAATTTCATATAAGGCTATTGCAGATTTTAAATCTCTAACTTACTGAACACTCTTCAGAGTTGCACCAACTGCCCCCAAGTTCTACAACAACCCCTACTCTTGTTCCATTCGTCCTATCTAATAATACAGCTTAGTTCCAGATTTCTTGATTATTCATAACTAAGACCCACTTAGTTAGTCATGACTAATTTTCTTCCTGTCGATCAGTTGTAAAGATGGACAGTGTTTTGGAATCCAGGAATTCCATTGGACATAGAAATGAAGCCAAGAGTGCACAACTTTACAGCCAGATTGGGGATTTTCTGGTCCTTCCTTCTTTTTGAGGAAGATGCTTGAATTACTTTTCTTTAATTGTAATAAAAGTCATTAAACGTTAATGCATTATTTCAAAATGGCGCAAAATCGGTTTCACACACAAACACACATCACTGAATTTTCACAGCACCCACAAAAGAGTTGGAGAATTTCTGCAAAAGCACCCCGGTCTAATGTTTGTATGACTAATTCTAGATCTACTCCCCAATTCTCTAAGGTTGCTAAGGACTTAGATCTCCTGGATCTTGTGCACAAGTTAGCCTAGAATACCCCCTTCCAACAATTTTATACTGGATCTCTCTTTAATGTAGTTTATGCAGTTTTGAACTTTGGAATTATTTATATCTGTATACATCCATCACAATAAATATATGGATGATGATGAGATGGTGTTCTTCTCTATGCCATCTCTAAATCATCTCGACCCAAGAAACCAGAACATGATCTATTTTCCTTTACTGAGCTAGTGCCATAGATCTTCAATGTCACAGCCTCTAACTCTAAAAGACGGAATGAAAAGCTTTGGATTCTTCATTGCAGAAGCCTTCTTTCAGGTTCAAAATAATATAAAATAAAAAGGAAGGGTGATTGCATCCATGGCAATAAACCTCCACACAAACAAAATGCCTCAGGATAAAAATAGTGTCCTAATGGCCTCAATCTCTCATTAGACAAGCAAGTATCTACCCATTAAGGCCAAAGATGTAGGGTTACACACAGATTCACTAACAGACCAGCACATCTGTGCCTAGTAATGTTCCCATGAATGAGTTGCTAACAATTCATAAAGGGTTCAAAGATCTTTTTATCTTGAGGCTATGTTTTATTTTTCCTTTCTGCCCCATTAATTAGTTGGGTAATGTAGACCAATCCCCATTTCTATTGTCATACTCAGTGGTTTTAATTAGTCTAATCAAATAACCTATATTCAGCTGTTGGGTGGTTAGAACTGAGTGGTTAGCTGATTTCTTACAATAGCAACGTAGTTTCTAAATAGATTTTCTCTTTTCAATTTCTAAATTTTGCTTTTGTGAACTACTCCAGAATGTAGATTTACAGGTAGTCCTCGACTTATGACCACATGAGCTGAGAATTATGGGCTTAAGCTGTGCCAGTCATTAAACGGGTCATCACATGGCAGACCCAATTTTACAACAGTTTTTCAGCGGTTGTTAAGTGAATGTGGCAGTCATAAAGCCAATGCCACAGTTGTTAAGCAAACCTATTATTCAGAATGGGCTTTTTTCTTTTTTTGGCCAGAAATCAGAAGTAAGCGCCGCTTTCCAGCAAAAAAATTGTAAATCACAGTCATGTGATTGTGGGACCTGCAAATAGCTGTAAATGGAGACCAGATGCAAGTCCCCAAAATGTGATCAGGTGACCATGGTGGGAGCAGACCCTGGAACTTCGAGTTAAGGTGGTAAGTAACTTTTTGGAGTGTCTGTTGTAAATTTCAACAGTCACTAAACCACCAATCATTAAGCAAGTATTATGTGCCCCTTTTGATTTTTTCTGTCTATTTGCTCCATTTGAAACAGTCTGTGCATACATGTTTATCCATTACATTAAAAAATGAATTTAGCTTTGATGATGTTGCAAAGATATCAGAAATATCCAGCAAGTGATGCGAAATCTCCACTTTTAGAAGTGAAACGAACTACTTGTGTTCCAACATCACAACAGGCAGAGGCGGCTTCTGTCCATCTGAAAAATATTTGCAAAATCCTAGAATGGTCGTGCAAGGCCTCAAAGCAGCAGCAGGACAATCCCAGTTTTAATATTTCTAATTTATTGTGTGTATTTACCAGAGTGCTATGGATTCTTTTTTTAAAAAATGGCAATTACAAGAATGAAATCCGGCTAATTTGCATAGGGCTAATTAAAAAGCCATATTTAATTTAATAGATAGCCCTCTCCTGTTCTGATATTTGGGGGTGTCAAAATATATTGTCCTAATGCTCTTCACAACATTCTCACAGAAGTGCGTTCAGTGCAGAGCTGGTATTCAGCCGGTTCAGACCGATTCACCCAAACCGGTAGTGGAAATCGCAGGTAGACCCACCCATCCCTATGGCTCTATGCCATTCTATTTAGGCACATTTTTGAAACCGGGTGCATGGGTGGAAGGTATGCGCATCAGCAAAGCACATGTGTGGCAGGCCAGGCGCATGTGTGGACAGGGCATGTGTGCGTGCACACTCTCACATTTGGGAACCGGAAGGGAAAGTAAGTGAATACTCCCCCTGGTTCGGTGGATTTTTCTATCAGAGAGAACATAAGTCTCCCTCATTGGATCTGATGCTATCTTTAGTGCAAGTGTTTGCCTGGTTTCTCATCTGAAATGTTTGTATATATGATTATTCCAAAATGGGGACAGGGAAAAGGCAAAAATTAAGTATTTGAAGGTATATTATACTATATCTTGATGCATAAAATGTACGTTAATGTATATTTTATTCCCATTTGTGTTCAAATCAAATCTCCTGTTAATATGAATTTTGAACTAACTCATGAAAATGTTATATATTTTTTTAATGGCAGAAAATGCTTACTTATAACAGAATTAATTTTATGAGAAGACCAAAAAGCAACTAGACTAGTAATTGTACTATTTGTTGTATGTGAATTATCTCAGACATGTCATTCCTTTATATTTCCTTTATTATATAAGAGGATGGATTACTAATAACGTATGATACATTTTTAAAGAATCTTCAGTAGACAATTCTCTTCCTTGTGTGTGTGGAGACTGTTGCAGAGTTGTATGGGCTGGTTTTGTGACATGTGCTGACCCTTCATAGGTAGGTCTAAAGTCAGTCCTTCTCTTACCGAATGAAACAGCTGCCTGAGATGGGAAATGCTGGGAATGTTACATGCACTCCCAGGTTCCCAGGATCACTCACTCACATAATCAATTCTGTGGAGAATGTGGATCTTGTAAGTCCCCCTTCAACGGTGGGTTGCCCCCGGTTCGGACCAGTTCTATAGAACCGGTAGTAAAACTGGCGGGAGGATCTGCTCACCGACCCCAATGTCATCAGGAAGTTTCTGTGCATGCGCCAGAAGCGCTAGAGAGAGAGAGAGAGAGAGAGAGAGAGAGAGAGAGAGCAAAGCGAACACTGTTGTGAACTGGTAGTAAAGGTAAATAGAACCCACCTCTGTTCCCCTTGCTTTCTCCTTGGGGTTTCCAGATATGCGCAACTAGACAAGACAAGGCATACAGTCAACAACTGGGAAATAATTATGGACACACACACACCACTTTCAACTGAACACTAAGGCACAACAGGTTCTTTGGCATACAGTACATGGAAACTCAGTGAATTTAAAGTAACAGCAAAACTTTACTAGTTACAATGTACATTTGCTCTTTCTCACACACACACACACTTATCCACCTCCTTCCCAACTAGGCTGCAAGGCATCACCTAGAGCACAGGTGTCAAATTCAAGGTTGCTTAGATTCAGCCCATGGGGCTGGCCTGGAAACAGCAAAGGACCGGCCTGCAGTGCCTCTGCCAGCAAAAATTGAGCTGGGGGGGTGGGGGGCGTTTTCACTGGCAGAAGGCTGCAGGAGACTGTCATGGCTGAAAACAAGGTGCAGGGATGCTGTATGTGGCCCCCTTGGGCTGCTTTTTTGCCGGCAGAGGGCTAGCAAAACAAACTAAAAACAAAACAAAAGGAAAAATGTTTCCCCCTTTTGCATTTGAGCATGCAAGAAGGGACAGGAAAGGAGAAAGGGAAAAAGGAAAGGCAAAGAAAAAGAAGGGAAGATGGGAAGAGAGCAAGGAAGGAAAGATAAGGAATGAGGGAAAGGAAGAAGAAAGAATGAAGAGGGAAGGAAAAGGAAGGAAGGAAGGAAGGAAGAAAGGAAGGAAGGAAGGAAGGAAATTATAATGAAAGTGAGGGAGGATCTGAAGGAAGTCCTGCCTTAGCACTTGGCCGCCACAAGTGCCCCTGACACGAGTGATGTTGAGCTGGCCATGCCCACCATGGCCCCCCGAGGTCAAACACAACCCTGATGCAGCCCTCAATGAAGTCAAGTTTGACAGCCCTGACCTAGAGGAACTGTCCAGAATGCAGCCGCACGGGTGGTTTTGGGAGCAACATGGCGCTCCCATGTAACACCTCTCTTGTGTGAGCTGCACTGGCTCCCGGTGGTCTTCCGGGTGCGCTTCAAGGTATTGGTTGCCACCTTTAGAGTGCTCCATGGCTTAGGACCTGGGTATCTACAAGACTGCCTTCTGCCAGCGGTAGCCTCTCACTGGCCAGTACGCTCCCACAGAGAAGGGCTCCTCAGGGTGCCGTCGGTCAAACAGTGTTGACTGGTGGCCCCCAGGGGGAGAGCCTTCTCTGTGGGGGCACCTGCCCTTTGGAACGAGCTCCCCCCGGAGATACGGAGGATCCTGGATGTACGCACTTTCCGCCGTGCCCTCAAGACTTTTTTATTCCAACAAGCTGGGCTGGCCTAACTCTTTTTAATTGTTTAATTTTAATTCATTTTTTTAAAAAGGGGGTGTTTTTAATTAGTGTGGGCCAAATTTGTCTAATATGTTTTAAATTGTTTTTTAAATTTTATATTGTATGTTTTTTTTTAATTTTTGGCTGTTCACCGCCCTGAGTCCTTGGGGACAAGGGCGGTATATAAATCTCCTCCATCCTGCATACTCAGACAGATATTTAAAGTCATGTGATCCTGCTGGAAAGAAATAACATGGAAATAATCCTTACTTTTTTCACCTTAAAAAAAAAGAACGACAGCCCAATCCTTCTGTCTTTTTACTTAGAAGTAATAATAAAATGCCTTAGAACCATAGCCAAGGAATATCTTTGTGTTCTTGAGGACTAAGACATTCACCTTTTGATATAACTTTTAGACTTCATAAAGTGAATAAAATTTCAGATGAGCCACAAATCTTTTGTCTTGAACTCCTTCTTTCTAAAAAGAAATAGTCACATAAAAAGAACAATAGAGGAAACGTTTGCATAAATAGACATTTTGTGAAATAGCATGGAAAAGCTGAATATTTAATGATTTACCTATTCTCCACCATTACACAATGTCTTTACATTCATTACCATAGGTGATTAGATCCAAGAATAATTGTGGGAGGCACTGTGTTTATTGAATCCTCATTGTTTAAAGTCATATATCTTTTAAAGTCTGTTCTTAAGAAATACGGGTTGCCGCTGTTCCATTGCTAAGCAAGACAGTTGTTAAGTGAAATTTTCCCCATTTCACAACCTTTCTTGCCACCATTGTTAAATAAATCACTGTGGCTCTTGAGTCAGTAACACAGTTGTTAAGTGAATCTGGCTACCCCATTGACTTTGTTTGTCAGAAGGTCATGAAAGCTGATCACATGACTCCAGGACACTGCAACCATCATAAATATGAATTGGTGGCAGGTCAGATCCTTGGTAGGTGGGGATGTTGACGCTGCAACCATCACCCATGCTGCTCGAGGCTACCTCGAGGTTGGTGATGGGTGTGGGGCCACCTTCCAGGTGCAGCCTCTCTTGGGGATTGGACCCCTCAAGACACCATCGGTACTGGCCCAGGTTTTGTCCAGAGTAGGATTCCAAAAGGGATCCCATCCGAAATGGCAGGGCCAGAGGCATAGCTTCCAGTCGTGTGGGTTCAGAGGTGGGTTTCAGCAGGTTCTGACCAGTTCTGGAGAACTGGTAGTAGAAATTTTGAGTAGTTCGGAAAACCGGTAGTAAAAAAATTTGACTGGCCTCACCCCCATCTATTCTCTGCCTCCCAAGTCCCAGCTGATCGGGAGGAAATGGGGATTTTGCAGTATCCTTCCCCTGGAGTGGGATGGGAATGGAAATTTTACAGTATCTTTCCCCTGCCACGTCCACCAAGCCATGACATGCCCACCAAGCCACACCCACAGAACTGGTAGTAAATTTTTTTGAAACCCACCACTGTGTGGGTTCCATCTGCCATGGGGCCTGGCGCCCCGGTGGGTCACCAGATGGGACCCAGTACCCAGCGTAGGCCAGAAATAAATTTTTTAAAAAATAAATAAATATGAAATGGTTGCCCAGTGTTCAAATTTTTATCATGTGAGCACAGGAATGCTGTAATGGTGATAAGTAGGAAAAGGGCCATAAGTCATTTTTTTCAGTGGCGTTGAAATTTTGAACAGTTACCAAATGAATTGTTATCAGTTGAGGACTACCTGTATTGCTATGTTATACAGCTCGTTATACAGTCAGAACCACTTTTCATCATTGAGTACCATCTATTTTAATCTAATTAAGCTGGAAAAATTCCTCTTATTGAGAAAGCAAGTAATAAATCAGGCTGCCCATTCAGAGTGATTATAGCTAGGCTCAAGGAAAAGTTTATGGTATGCAACCAATTTTTCTCCTCTGGACAAAGAGAAGCAAAGTTATTTGGGAATCTGTACTGGGAAGAAAAATCCATTAGTCATAGAACGGCATACCGAAATAGGGATTACATAAAAACTCACCTTCGCTCTAGTCTGCATATTTCACATTATTCAAGTAAATGCATGAATTTTGTGGTGGATTAACTGCGCTCTCTCTTCATCATGAATTCCAAACAGCTTGGATATGGTGGATCACCTGAATTTTGTCTCGGGATTAAAACCAATAAATACGTGACTATTCTGCGGAAAAAGCCAAATGCCTTTAAAACAAAGAGGAAACAATAAGATTGCAACTTTTGTTACCAAACCAGATACAAAAGCTACAAGAAAAGCAGCTCCAATATTACATTTAGGCAGTGGTGAAATCCAAATTTTTTTACTACCGGTTCTGTCGGTGTGGCTTGGTGGACGTGGTGTGGCTTGGTGGGCGTGGCTTGGTGGATGTGGGAAGGATACTGCAAAATCTCCATTCCCTCCTCTCTCCTGGGGAAGGATATCGCAAAATCTCCATTCCCACCCCACTCTGGGGCCAGCCAGAGGTGGTATTTGCCAGTTCTCCGAACTGCTCAAAATTTCCACTACCGGTTCTCAAAACCTGCTGGATTTCATCCCTGCATTTAGGTCATTTTTGTACGAGTCTCACAATGAATGACCTGAAAGTGCTGAGAAAGATGGTGTGACTGTATAAATATGTGCATTTCACACAACATACATACACGATAATTATACTGATGAAATTTAAATAAAGCCGTATTAGTTATACAGTCATCATGATTCCAACTTCACTGAGGACGTGAGATAGAAAACTCAGAATTAAACCTGGAATCAATTATTATTGATTCTTTGATGACTGTCTTGACCAACCATGTGGCTACTATTATGAAAAAGGTAGGCTCATTAGGAAAGAATTGGGTGGGTCAGCTTTATTAAGACAGACAACTAAAAATCCAAATCACAAAATTTTGCTGATCTATGGTGCATACATATTTAGAAGATTCTGCACATTTGTTGAACATAAGCACTTACTATGATTTGTTGCCCAGTCAGCCAGATGTTCAAACTGGATTTTGCATTTTTATCCACCTATCAAGGCTTTCCTCAGAACCTGGGATAAACAGATGTTGATGTTTTTTGGTGTTATATGGGTATTGTTGCAGGGTGTAAGCTGTTCTGAGTAAAGCTGCCTTTTGCAACTGACTGATTTTGTCAATGCCAATGGTTTTCAAGTGGTGCTCCAATTGTTTTGAGTTTATATTCAAGGGACCTAGTAATATTGGTAGTACCTTTGCTTTCTTTTGCTACAATAATTCTACTTCTATTTGCAAGTCTTTGTAGTTTGTTATCTTTTCCAGTTCTTTCTCTTCTATTCTGCTGTCCCCAGGTACTTTCTCCTCCACTATCTAGACTATTATTATTATTATAATCATCATTATTAAGGAACAAATGATCCATTTGCAGAGAGCTCTGCCAGAGAGTTGAATATACCTCTGTTAAGAAACCAGAGAACCTACAGTACATGAAAACATTAGAAGGTAGACATATTAGCTTACTCATCTATGGGAGTGGCCCTTCCTTCACCAATGAGTAATCACAGTAAACATAGCATCTAAGAGAGGCTACAGTGATCCCCAACAAGCTTCAGGCACCATTTGTTCAGGTTAGAGATTAAACCATTAGAAACAGCTCATGATATCATATATTATGACAACCTTTTAAATCCCTCAAATCTCTACCTGACAGGTGAACAGGGGGAAAAGAATATATCTGTTTTTAGATTAAAGAACAGAGCATTCATTCTGCTGACTAAGTCTTAAGGAAAATAAACAATTGCTATTGCTTACATTTAGGCCTACGTAGATGTCTCTCTTGAGAAAGACTTGGCATAGAGCTTTAATACAATTTTAAATGATAGTTCATGTACATGTTGACAGCTATTTTCAAGGCCAGCCCAACAGTCATCCCAGTGCAGACAGAAATGTTTAAAACATTTGTTTTAAAAAGAAACATCTATATAAATAAAAGAATGCATTAGCCATTGGGTAGAATGATACCAGGAGAGGAGAGCGGTTACTGTGGTGAAGAAAAATAGGTTATTGCTAGCTCAATCTATAATAGTGTTTTTCAAATTTGGCAACCTTAAGATTTGGGGAGTTCAACTCCACTGCTGGTTGGGAATTCTGGGAGTTGAAGTTCACACATATTTTTTTTTGTAAAATAATTTTATTGATTTTACAACAACAACAAAACACAACACAACATACAAGAGCCTGGGTGGCGTAGCAGACTAAAGTACTGTTAGGTAACACCAGCTGCCTGCAATTACTGCAGGTTCAAATCTCACCAGGCTCAAGGTTGACTCAGCCTTCCATCCTTTCG
>JANHZT010001265.1:111267-121843 GCA_032468215.1 Stegonotus admiraltiensis
GAATAAGCTTCCCACCGCACCTTTGCCGCCCCCTCCCCCCCCCCGCCAATTATTGTCAAACATAGCCACAGGCCAACCAGGCCACACAATTAAAACTACTTACCATATTAAACATACATTTTGGTAACTAGAAATCATTATCAATCCTTCCCCTATCAATATGTAATTTTTCAAAAAAGAAATGCATCCATTCACAAGTGTGATGTAATCTAATTGCTTTATTTATTTATTTGATTGATTGATGAATTGATTGACTTGGAACCTCTCTTTTCTGCACGTGGCATACATAGTATTCCACCTTCCATTTTTCCCTATAACAGTCACTCTGTGAGGTGGCTTGGATTGACAGATTGACTGGTCCAAATAGTACCTAATACCTAATGTCTGAGGTAAACTAGAACTTGGGTTTTGTCTATTCAAAACCTTAAACGACTCTCTTTATAACTAGAACAGTTCTAAACAGATTAAAAATACCCTGAAAGAGTAAATTAGTATTTTTAAAAAGTAACTTGGAAGGTCTTTCTTCTTTTAGTATGAAGCACAGAGAGTTCCAAACAGTTCTCTGCCAAATTTTGCCCTCTACAAAAGGGGATGTTTGAGGGGAAGGGATGAGGGCATTAGTTTAATCTTTCTCCTCAGAACAGAAAATCTTTTAAAAATCACAGTGGATAAAACAAAAAACATAGTGCTTATCTTACAAAATGTGTGATGGCAAAGAGGTATTTTATACTGAAAGTAACTCTTCTGTATATGTTCAAATCAAGCTGACAGTCCTACAGTTTTAAAGTCAGCAGCCCCTCCTACAATGGTCAGATAGTGACTCCACATTGTGCAACCACAGAACCATCCCTGATGATTTGCAAAAAGTCCTTTGTGTGAAAACATAGAACAGCCAAACAGACATGAAGATGTTGTCAAATTTTTAAAGAAATCTGTTTTTTCTTGTCTTTATTGCTCTCTTCGTAGTTTTGCCCAGCGGTGGGTTGCTCCCGGTTTGGTCCGGTTCTATAGAACCGGTAGTAGAACTGGCAGGACGCTCCGCCCACCCGCCATGACATCATCATGGGAGAGCTATGCATGCACAGAAGCGCGCACGCTCCCACTGCGAACCGGTAGTAAAGGTAAGTGGAACCCACCCCTGGTTTTGCCATCACTCCATTTGAAAATGTAAAATCATGTGTGAAAACATTCTGTAGAGCCTTGAGAAGCACATCAGGAAAATTAATCTGCATAAATTCTGACAATTTTTGTGAAGAATCTGAATTCCACATAATAAATTGTTCCAGACCCCCAAAAAATACTCTAAAATAAATAAAGCTCTGAACTAAATTTAGAAAGTTTAAAGAACTATGTGTATTATATTCAGTTTATATATAACTGAAAGTACTTAAAACAAAAGTCAAACATTAGCATCCTAAAAAATCAATTAAGTACATTTAATTTATGATTTTACTATGCAAATGAATTGAAAATTTCAATTGGAAATATATTTCTTAAATGTAATCTTCAGCTTCTAACTGTTGGTTTAACAATGGTTCAACACTGTAGTGGTCCTGTAAAAAGTGTTTTATGACTTTTGTCACACTTATGACCCTTGCAATATCTCTCATAGTCACATGATCACAATTTGGGCACTTCTCAACCACCTCATATTTATGACTGGTTAGAGCATCCTAAGTAAACATAATTTCGATTTGTAACTTTTCCAGTAGCAATCATTTAACAACCACAGTGATTCACTCAACAAATGCAGTAAAACTGGGCATAAAATCAGGTCCAGTTATGTGATGACTTGCTTTATGACTGCATCAGTTTACTATGGAAATTCTGGTCCAAATTGTGGTTATAAGTCAAGGACCACCTGCTTAGCTTAAGAGCCTATAGTTTTCTTCCCTTATTAGATTTCAGCAGCACAATCCAATACGTTTTCACTTGGAAATTTCCCACCGAGTTAATGAAGTCAACCTTTTAATAAGTTTGCTTTGTTGCTGTGTTATTGCAGCCTAAGGAAAAACAAACGGAGGATCTGAAAACTGCTAGTATGCTCGTTTTAGAATTACCAAATTGCTATGTGCATAAGTGTATGTTCTACCTACAGATGATCATAAGGCGGGGGGTGGGCAATAATAACAAGCTTGATTTTTAGTGTAATGGTGCCCTATTTATTTATTTAATTTAATTCTAGACTGCTGTCTTATGTTGAAGCACCGTAAAGTTCACCGAGCTCAACTGAATGGGGGAAAAAAAGATTAAAACACAACAGCATGAAATTACTGTTGCTTAAAACCTTCACTGTAGACTGTACTGAATGAAAGTTCAGGGTGGAACTTTCAGGGAGGAGAAAAATCAATTCATACCTAACATTCACACAGTGAAGGTCTCTATAAGTCTAAAATTTTGAAATAGCAGCCTCACAAATACCAAAGGAGAGAATGTTCATACTGCTGAAAAATCAAACTTAGAGGACTTGTTCCTACATAGTGCTCTACAAGTGACAGCAAAGGCAGCAAGACTATTGTGATGATTAGTGTCTTTTAAAAAATCTAGCAAGTTTTTTTTTAACACAATACTGGTTGTCTTATATGCCAGACTGGTTACCTTATTTGCAAATGGCTTAGTAGCTAATGGCAAAAGTGTAATAGTTACCTTATTTTTCGGACTATAAGATGCACACAAGACACACCTAAATTTAGAAGAGGAAAACAATGTGTGCCCCATTTTCGGCCATTTTCCAGCCTTTTTTTGGACCCATTTTTGGGGCTTTTTAAGGAAAAAATGGAAAAGCGCCTCAAAAACAGGCTGAAAAAAGCCTCAAAAATGAGCTGGAAAAAATCTCAAAAACAGGCTGAAAAGCCTCAAAAACAAGCTGAAAACAGCCTCAAAAACAGGCTGAAAAAAGCCTCAAAAACAGGCCAAAAAAAGGCCAGAAAAAGGCCAAAAAAGGCCTGAAAACAGGGTGTGTGGAGGCCAAGATATGCTTTTCTGTTTTCTATAGTTATGTATTGCAACTGAAAATAAAATTTTCAACCAGAGTAAAGCACAAATCTGGACTCGGTATCAAATTTTATCAGGTATTATCATCAATATTTGTATATAAAACATTTGATTTCAAAATCAGCAACCAAACCAAAACCTTCAATAATTTACCTGGTTGCTTAGAAGACTCCCAGCCTGAGGTTTTCTCAGCATATTGAGGTCCTGTGGGCTTGAATCCTGCTCCAGACTCAGCTGAAATAGGCCTACTGGCACCATTTTCTGGGTTTTCAGGCATGCTTCTTACAGCAGCAGCAGTACAAGTAGTAAATTCTGTGGGTTCCAAAGAATCACTGTTTGAAGAAAAAAATATTAGTTTAGCACAATCCCCAAACAAGCACAAGGATGCAATGAAAATGTTCTTTTATATAAATACAAAGAAAATTATTTTTAATTATTAGCAGAAAGACTGCTCCTTTACTGTTTGTTCTCAATTTTGCACACATTGCTACAAATCTCATAGGACCAGAGGTGGTATTCAGCCAGTTCGGACCAGTTCGGGCAAAGTGGTAGTGGCAACCAGCAGGTGGGCCTGCTCACCCGCCTGGACACAATCCCATCTTATATCGCTGTGTTTTTGACGCCGCACGCATGTGTGGATGGCGTGCCTGAGCAAATTGCCCTGTTTTGTGATGCCGCACACTCACATTTCTGGTGCTGGGCAAACCGGTTGCTACAGTATGTGAATCTCACCTCTGCATAGGACACCCTAATCCACGGGTCCTCAAAATACGGCCCGCGGGCCGCATGCGGCCCACTGAAGCCATTAATCCAGCCCACGCAGGACCACGGGGTTGCCCCGCCCACATCTCCCCATCCACCCTTCAGCAGAGTGCAGGACTTGCCTTCAGGAGCCCTGCGGGCTGGAACGGAAAGGTAAGCCCAACATTTTTGGCCTGCAGAATGCTGCTGGAGGAGGGGTGTGTGTGAAAACATTCTGATTGTTTTTGACAATAAATATGGTGGCATTTCTTCAAAGTCCAGGAAATTCATTTTCACAGTGTATAAAACAAAGTTTAGAGTTTAGATTATGAATATAATAATCCATGTGTTCATATTACACTTTCTTTAAAATAAGAAAGGCCAAACCAAGCGTATAACATTTGAGGGCCTTCCTGTTCATTTATTCCACCTCAAAGTTTGGTTCTGCCAACATTAGTGCAGCCAGAATTATTTTACAGATTGCATTTAATAGCCATCATTTATCTGATGAAAATTTCAATTCAGCAAATATGAAAGCAAGAAAATACTATGTGTATCGTATACATAAAACTGGTAAGATCTACTGATTTAGAAAAAGTGAGAACTGAAGCAATTTAGGGGAAAAAATAAGTTTACATTTTGGGAAAGGACAAGTTTTTCTTGGATTTAGTTCTAAGTTTGCGTACAGGTTAAGTCACTTTGGAAATTCTATATTTTCACTATTAAAACATTGGGCTGATTTAGTAAATCTGCTTGAAAAGAAGTAACTGTATAAAAGCACCTTCAAAGTATACATTATAATAATTACAGTGTTTGGCTTGCTGTCTTGGGATCTTTTCTAAATACAGGTAGTCCTTGACTTATGATCACAACTGAGCCAAAGTTTCTGTTGTTAAGCAAGGCATTTGTTAAGCGAGTTTCCCCCCATTTTACAACTTTTTAAGTGAATCACTGCAGTTGTTAAGTTTGCAACCTGGTTGTTAAATGGATCTGGCTTCCCCATTAACTTTGCTTGTCAAAAGGTGACCACATGATCCTGGGACACTGCTACCGTCATAAGTACGAACCAGTTGGCCGAACATCTGAATCTTGCTCACATGATCATGGGGCTGCTGGAAAGATTGTAACTGTGAAAAATGGTCACAAGTCACTTTTTTCCCAGTGCTCTTGTAACTTTGAACGGTCGCTAAATGAACTGTTGTAAGTCGAGGACTACCTGTAATAAAACTATGTAGACTTTTAAGGTTCTGCCTGTGGCCGGTGGCCGATGGCCGATGGTGGCAGTTTTCACAAAAGGATTAGTAGAACAAAAGTTCCTATCATCATGAAAGTCTTTTATATCTCTCTTAAGATCCACTCTACATGTGTATAATTTTTTAAAAATAGCAAGAAAGGTCCTTTTCCTTTTCCCATTTAATTGCTTTGGAAGTCCTGCTAAACAACAAAGACTGCATTAAGTCTATGGGCTAATAAATATGAAACTGGCTTCAAGTATGATTTTGCTGAAGAATATATTAACGCAAAGACTGCTGCTGTCTCTTTGTCCCCTCTTGTTTAAATTTGTGCACTGTTCAGTAGGTTTCATGTCTACAATATTTGGGTTAAGATAAAATTGCTTTATCTTAACCTAGATATAGCAGGCACGAAGCCTACTGAACAATACACAGATTTAATGGAATTATGACATTAGGTAGTCCTCGATTTATGACCATAATTGAGCCCAAAAATTTCTGTTGTTAAATAGTTAAAATTTCTGTTAAGTGAGACAGTTAAGTCAGTTTTGTCCCATTTTGTGACCTGTCCTGACACAGTTGTTAACTGAATCCCTGCAGTTGTTAAATTAGTAACATGGCTATTAGGGGAATCTGGCTTTCCTACTGAGTTTGTTTGCCTTAAGCTCGCTAGAGGTTACATGACCCCAGGACTCTGAAACCGACATATCGGATTTTTCAGACTATAAGACGCACCTAAATTTACAGAAGGAAACAAGAAAAAAATAGTTTTGGGCCTCAATGTGTCGTATTTTTTCCCTTCCAGGCTCCTAGTGGCAAAAACACGCCCGTGTTTGGCCTGCAGAGTGCTTCTAGGGGCCGGGAAGGGCAAAAACATGACACACGGAGGGTTCGAGAGGCCAAAAACGCCTGTATTTGGTCCCCCACTTTTAGGGGAGAAAAGGTGCGTCTTATACTTCAAAAAATACAGTAAATATGAGTCAGTTTGCAAGGGTCAGAATTTTGATCACATGACCATGGGAATGCTGCAATGGTTGTAACTATGAAAAAGAGTCATAAGTCACTTTTTTCAGTACCATTACAACTTTGAACAGACACTAAATCATTGGTGGGTTGCTCCCGGTTCGGTCTGGTTCTATAGAACTGGTAGTAAAACTGGCGGGAGGCTTCGCCCACCTGCCATGACATCATCATGGGTGATCTGCGCACGTGCAGAAGGTTCTGTGCATGCGCAGAAGTGCACACAGTCCCATTGTGAACTGGTAGTAAAGGTAAGTAGCACCCACCCCTGCACTAAATGAATGGGCCTGAGGTGAGAACGATCTGTATTGCCAAAGCATGTAAACGTGAATTTATACAGAAAGAAATGTGAAAAATGGGATCAGCCATGCTAGTAAAGCTAAACTCCTAGGCATGAAACTAGACACTGTGGGCATTTTAGAGGGAGGAACGGCTGAAATTTAGCCGAACAATTGGCTTCACATGAAACTTTTGATTTATGGCACACGCTATGCCTGTTGAGGTTGGCAGGAGTCCTTCTGTCAACATTTGCAGTAGACCTCACGCACCAATAATATTGGAACGAAGGCGTTCATTACCAAAACAGAGAACATTTTGACTTCCTGTGGCTGCATTCCCTCTGGGTTTCCTTCCAGGGTTAATCTTCATATTATGCTTAAGTAATCGTGGAAATGTTATCAATAGGCAACATGCTGGTTTTTTTAAAAATTGGCTACTTTCTACAGCAGTTTGCTTTCTAATATAATTCTGTGCATTGGAGATTGATTACTGGATCGTGGTGTAAGGGAAGAGCACAAGCAATGGGCATCTGTCAAGTTATCATATCCAGCAAAAAGATACCAGAGTTCAAACGAGGGCAACTGGATATATTTTTCAAATAAATCTCTTTTCATCATTGTGAAAGAGTTCAGGGGAAGGGAAGGAGGGAAGGAGGGAGGAAGTTGTCTTTTCTTCGGTATTTAAAATCCTTTGGAGCGCAACAGGTTATTCATTTAAATTCCTATCTGGAACTTCAAAGTCTCCATCAACCATTTAGAGTATATTAATTACTGTATTTTAATCTAATCACAATTTTCCTAACCATAACAGATGGACTATCTGTTAATTTATCTAAGATCCAACTTTCAAAGCTTACAAAGCTATGCTAAATAACCAGCGCACCAATATGCCTCTGCAATATGCTAGCGCATTTTCTTTCACCCTTCCTCTGCACAGACACCTTTACATCTGAATAGAGAGGAAACATATGATAAGTAAAAGAATGAGAATCCATGTCATTCCAGCCCTTCCTATGAATTATTCGGATCCACGATGGAGCTCCTCAGCCACAACAATGGCATTCTTCCAGTTTTCCATTTTGCATTCTATTTATTTTATTTTATTTATTTATTATTTATTTATTAATTCAATTTATATACCACCCTTCTCCAACAAGGACTCAGGGCGGTGAACAGCCAAAGTAAGAAAAACCCTACAAAAGTTAAAACCCAATTAAAAATATTACATAGTTTGGCCCATGAATTTAAAATACTTCCAATAAAACATCAGTATAAAAGTTAAAACTTCTACACCTTGCAACCCTTGAACAGCATGGGAAAAGACAGAAATGAAAAATCTCTGGTTGGCTAACCTGTTTCCCTGAAAATAAGACCTATCCCAAAAATAAGCCCTAGCATGTTTTTACGCCTGCGCCTAATATAAGCCCTATGCCACAAAATAAGCCCTATTTAAGAACCTGCATAGTCACCCAGGCGCCCATTCCGTCTGGTTACTCATGGTGCCATGGCCACAAGGTGAGCCAGTGGGTGGTAGATCTGTCCCATGTGCCCCGCACCAGCTTACCTTAGGGCTCCTGCAGCCAGACCATCTACAGTTGAAAGAAAAAGTATGTGAACCCCTTGGGATTACGTGGAGTTTAGTATTATTTTACGCAGACTGTGTTTTTCTATTGTTGTGACTTAGATGAAGTTCAGAGCACATTTTATGACCAATTCATGCTAAACTCTACGTAATCCCAGGGGGTTCACATATTTTTTTTTGCAACTGTATGCCCTGATACCTGCCTATTGGCGGCAGCATGTTGTCATGTGCAGCAGGAGCCCACGTGGCTGCCAGCCCGCTTCTTCTGGTTGCTTATGGCCACAGCAGAGCAGGAGACTAAGTGGTGTGTTGGTGCCATGGCATGAATGGCAAGGCAGGTATTGTAACAGTAACAGTTGGAAGGGACCTTGGAGGTCATCCAGTCCAACCCCCTACTGTTGCAGTAGACCTGGGATTCGAACTGCCAAACTGCTGACCTTTCTGATCGACAAGCTCAGTGTTTTAGCCACTAGCTACCTTTAGTTAGCTACCTAGGAGAGTGGGTGGTCTGGCTGCGGAGGCCCTGAGGTAAGCCGGTGTTGGGTGCGTGGGGCAGCTCCACTCCCTGCCTTGTGGTGGCAGTACTAGCATGCCATGTGGCCTTCTGCCACACCATGAGCAAGCAGAAGAACTGGGCCTCCCATCCACGGGGGAAAAACAAGACCCAGTCTTATTTTTGGGGAAACAAAAGGTACATCACATATAGGAAAAGAAACAAAGAGAAGCAGAGGCACACTGATTACTTTCTTGATAAGGATTCCTTCTTTGCATTCCTAAATTACCAATTTGAATTGAAGCTGTAAAGTAGGGGTTCTCTGCTCTGAATGGCCAACTCCAAAAGTGGCCATAGACAAGACAAAATGTGAGTGTGGTCAAAAAAATATTAATCTGAATTAATTTGAGGTTTCAGGGCCCCTTGATACTTGGGCTATGGGTCCTCACTACAATGGTCTTCATTTCTTACCTAACTAACTTTATTTATAGTAGAAATTCATGTGTGAACAAACTACCTGAATTTCAATAATATAGCACTTGTATCTGAAGCAGGGGTGAAATCCAGCAGGTTCTGGAGAACTGGTAGCAGAAATTTTGAGTAGTTCGTAGAACCAGCAAATACCACCTCTGGCTGGCCCAAGAGAGGGTTGGGAATGGAGATTTTGCAATATCCTTCCCCCAGGAGTGGGGAGGGAATGGGGATTTTGCAGTATCCTTCCCCTGCCATGCTCACGAAGCCGCACCCACCAAGCCACACCATGCCCACCAAGCCACACCCACAGAACCAGCAGTAAAAATATTTGAATTTCACCACTGATCTGAAGTTATATGTGAAGTTACTATATTCATGGTTTCAAGATAAAGACATTTGCTTTAAGTTATCAAGAAATCACATTAAAACTAAGTGTAGCAGTCTGGCAATGGACTACTCAAAAACATCATTAATGACATTTAGTATATTTTAACTTAGCTACAGTGACTAATAAATTAGAGCAATAGAGACACGTAAGTCAAAGTTAATGAGATACATGTGAACTGAACCCTATCCTAGCTACTTTCCCATTTGTTGTATCTCCCCCAGGTAGAATTAAATTTATCAAGCAGATACAGTTTTCCAGATAATAATTTTTGTTTCATTTTCCATTGTCCTAAAGTATAATCTTCTTTCTAAAGAAAAAGCCTTTTAAAAGGGAACAGAGAGACATTCTATCACTTCCCAAGTCGCTTAAATCTTTGTGCATCAAAGTCAGGAATTAAGATCTAATGCAATGCAAGACCATATTGCTTTTTAGGGAAGAAAGACATTTTAAGATGGAGAAATTTAGGTTGAAGACTGACTTAGATTCCAATTGTGAGATATTTAGTAAGACAGATACCTCTTCCCTGCAAACTATCAAAAGCGATTTGTCCATTTTCAGAAAATAGTCAGACATCTGCTAGGAGTGTACAATCTAAGGAAGTGCCAACATTTCAGTAGGACCACCACTTTGGTTTTTATATGTCATAATTCTTCTAGGTTAGGCCCTCTGCCAAGAGGAGTTGGCTTCCCCATAAACAGTCTGGCCTGGAACTGGCCATGTTGCTGTATTTTTTCCAAGTGAATGTTCCCAAAATTAGGTTTCCAGAAATAAGTAAGTTAAATAAAAGCAAAATCCTTAAAATGGAAAACTGATTCAATGACCTCTGCAAGCTAAAGATGCATAAAGACGCACAAAGCCATTACCCAATATGATTTGGGTGTTCTGATCAGTCTTCTCAAAAGATGTCTCCTACACAAGTATTTTTAAAAGCTGGTGTCTAATATACCAGTATCTAGTATACATCTAATACAGGGGTGTCAAATTTGATTTCATTGAGGGCCGCATCAGGGTTGTGTTTGACCTTGGAAGCCGAGATGGGCATGGCCAGAGTGGGCACAGCCAGCTTGACATCACTTGTGTCGGAGGCGTCTGTGGTGGCCTGAGCATTCTGCCAGTGAAAACGGGCACCTGAGCTCTGATTTTGGCCATGATGGCCTCCTGCTGCCCTCTGCCACTGAAAACGGAGCTCGGATGGAATTGTGCGCAGACCCCCCAACAAGCTCTGCTTTTGTTTTTTCAGATACATAAAGAACGGTTGCTGGAACTGGGTATGACTAGTCTGATGAAAAGAAGGCCTAAGGGTGACATGATAGCAGTGTTCCAATATCTCAGGGGCTGCCACAAAGAAGAGGGAGTCAAGCTATTCTCCAAAGC
>JANHZT010001265.1:181723-191948 GCA_032468215.1 Stegonotus admiraltiensis
ACCAAAGGTGGTCCCTATTTTTCTACTTGCATTTTTTACGTGCTTTCAAACTGCTAGGTTGGCAGAAGCTGGAACAAATAATGGGAGCTCACCCTGTTACACGGCACTAGGGATTCAAACCGCTGAACTGCTGACCTTTCGATTGACAAGCTCAGCGTCTTAGCCACTAAACCACCGCGTCCCTCGGCCTATTACTTTACCATTGTACAATTAATTTACCAAGTTAAGAAGGGAAAATGTTAGTCTTTTACTTTAAAATAAGAAAAATCAAGCAAGAAAGTAATAGGAAGCATAACCCTAACACTGTTAATGTTATAATCCAATCCTATGCTGTTTCAATCCCAATGGCATCTTATTCATCTTCCTGTTTCTTGCTTACTTTAATAGAAAAATTAAAACAACGCAATTCAGATTTAATTCTGTTCTTTATAAGATCAAAGAAATAAGCCATTCCTCTTCCTATGATGTCAGTCCCACTTAATTTAATAAAGCTGATTTCAAGGTAACATTTCAATTTTGGAAACATTCCATTTTCATCTTCAATTCTGTATAAAAGAAGAATGTAAATACAAAGACCTTTTTCCTGGCATCACCCCAGATTTCGAAAAGACTCTCAGCATTGGGGTTCATACAATATGCTAAATCCGGTTTAAACACAATAAGTACGGTTTCTGTTCTAACATACCATGTCTATCTAAACATAGTCTTCAATTTATGTTGCTCAGTGAGAAATTTGTTGAGTTTTTCCCCATTTTACAACCTTTCTCACCAGATTTGTTAAGTGAATCACTGCAGTGGTTAAGTGAGTAACATGGTTGTTAAGTGAATCTAGCTTCCCCATTGACTTTGCTTGCCAGAAGGTCGCAAAAGAGGATCATAGGAGCCTGGGACACTGCAACCCACACAAATATGAACCAGCTATCCAGCATCCGAATATAAATCTCATGACCCTAGAGATGCTGCAATGATTCTAAGTATGAAAATGGTAATGAGTAACTTTTTTCAGTGCCGTTGTTTAGGGTCGTGGTGGCACAGTGGTTAGAATGCATATTGCAGGCTAATTCTGCTGACTGCCAGCAGTTCGGCAGTTCGAGTCTCACTGGGTTAAGGTTGACTCAGTCTTCCATCCTTCCGAGGTTGGTAAAATGAGGACCCAGATTGTTGGAGGGAATATGCTGACTCTGTAAACCACTTGGAGAGGGCTGTAAAAAGCACTGTGAAGTGGTATATAAGTCTATGTGCTAAGTGGTCACTAAATGAACCATTGTAAGTCAAGGACTAACTGTATATGGATGGATCCACGAAGTTACCAAGAGCTAAGATAAACTTAAAATAGACTTTTCCTTTACTTTACACATGGGTTTTTTAAAAAAAATTACGTCTAATGATACACACTGGCAAGTGAAACTAAACTAATGCAAAACTTGACCTTTCAAATACCTATTACAGGATTGGCAAATTATAGAGAAAATGGTTTTAACTCTTTTAATTAAAAACTACTGGTTTTTACAAGTTGGGAAAGTTCACTTGAAAAACAAGATTAGTTGAAAGGAAAGTTCAAAGAGACAAAGAACAGGGCATGTTGTGATAAAACACAGAAGCTTAGAAGTTTGCATTCAGTTGACATGCAAATGACTAATGTGTCCTGGAGCTGTTTCTGGCATTCACATCTCTTGCCATGTTTTATGCGTACACAAATGCATCTTAATTTCAATTTCTTGTTGACAATATAAGCTTCCTGTACTAATTAGCTTCAAGAGTGATAGAGATGTTAGTTCAAAACACTTAAGGAGTGGCAGTTGTAAGTTGACTTCAGAACAAGTTTTTAAAGGGCCAAGAATCCCGGCTTGAAAAACTGAGCAAAAACTGAGCATTTAAATGCTGCATAACTGACAACAAGAAATTACATAGCTGTGAGTACAGGAAAAGCTTGAAAGTGAAAGAGAAGTGGGACATTTCAAGAAGACAAAGCTGGAACAAAGAAACAGGATGTTAAGATGTTAGAAGAAAAAGGATAGGAACAGCTTTATATCTTTGAATAAAATCCACCGCAATCCGTAAACCTGCCATTAAACAAAACAATCACCCCAAACAGTATAGGTAAATTCATACTGGAGAAAAGTTTGAGAAGGATGCAAAACCAATATGGACAATGATGAGAATAGTCATCAGCCTTCATTTACAATGGAAAATATAATAGTTTAGGAGTGTCAAACTCGCGGCATCACGTTGTCACGTGACATATTGCGACTTTTTCCCTTCGCTAAACTGGAGGTGGTGCATCCGACCCACGGGCCGTGTGATGTATCCAGCCCAAGGGCCATGAGTTTGACACCCCTGGTTTAGAATCATGAAGCAGCTTACTAACCTAGGATAGATAACCTGTCTATTCTGACTCTGAATAAACAAAAATTGTCATGGTTCATTACAGTAACTGCCCAATCTCACGTCAATGAATGCAACTACCTATTCAACAATCCTCTTAATTGTGGTGTTTAATTTACAATGCAGCACACAGATTTATCTAGTATCCAGTGTAACAACTGGAGGAAGTCCAATAAGAAATTCCCTTGGGAGCATTAAACACTAAATGATGCCTGCAGCTGATCTTTAAACTTTTGAAAGTCCCAAGTTGTAAGTCCAATTACTCTACAGAGTATGCAAGATTGAAGCAAGCGAAGGATAACCTCAGGAGATACAGAGAAGCTGAAGTAGCAATTATAGATGACTGGCTATGGACATAAGTATCACAATTAGCTCCTTCAGCATACACAAAGGGATTAGTAGACCAAGTGGGAATCTGGTGTTTTCAACCGCAGACAGCTATGCCACATCACTGCTTTTAAACCATCAGAGTTTCAAAAGTGGCTTACCATCAGTTCTAACGTTTGGGACAAAAAAAAATGAAGGCCAGAGTCATGCAGAACAACCAGCTTTTAAAATCTAAGCCAGGGTGTCAAAATGGATTTCTTTGACGGCTGGATGAGCATTGTAGTTCTCCTCCATGGGCCGGGCAGGGGAGGGGAGAGATCAGATGGACGCCTCCTACAGCATCCTACTGGCCAAAATGGGGTGCATGGGGGCCACGTGCACCCCCTGCACCCCGTTTGGCTGCCAGAGGCATTGCGGGCCTATCCTTTGCTATTTCCAGGCCGGTCCCACGGGTCAGATTTAAGTACCCTGCAGGTCGGATGCAGGCCACGGGCCTTGAGTTTGACATCCCTGATCTAAGCCAATGGAAACCTAGCAACTTTCCTAATGTAACCTTGTGCCTACTCAGAGACACAGCTGGAATGGATTTGGGACTGAAAACAACTTGCTCTCCACACCAAGACCATGGCAGAAGCACATTTTTTCCCTCCTAAGGATGTAAACACAGGAAACTACAGTCATTCACAGCACTTGGGTCCCATCATAAATTCAAGGATCACCCTTGATTTTCCAGATAAGCTTATTTACTTCTCACCCTGAACTCTAACTTTAAAGGGTGTTTGCATGATTGAAGGAAGGCTAAAAAGCATTTGCTTTCTATTACTCCTTCAAATGTCGTAGCCAGCAATTTGAGGAATTATATTAGTGTAATTTCTGCATTTGGAAAGTTTTCCTAGCAGCTAAAGAAAATTTGCATGCAAAACATGTAGACTTTTTTTTGCATGTAGATTTTGAGGAGTGGTTGTGGGAAAATTAAGAGTTTCCTTGTTTACTCCAAAATTACAGAAAATATTAGGAACCTCTATCATCAGCCCTTAGTCCTATCAAATGGGGCGGTAGCAACCCCGAATACTAGAGTATTCGAAACATTAATAATTAAGGCATTCAGATTTCTACTATTTTTAATATTAGAGGATTTTGGTTAAGGGCAGCTTATATTAAACATGTATTAAACCTTAAGATTGACACAAGTTCCAATATGTGATACACTGTACTATATATCTGTTTGACTATATCTGATTCTCAGAGACTTCCTGGACAACTCCCTGTAGTTTTGTTGGCAAAATTTTCAGAAGTGGCTTACCATTGCCTCCTTCCTGGGGCAATTTGGCTTTGTGACTAAGGTGAGATTAGAACTCAAGTTCTCACAGTTTCTAGCCTGATGTCTTAACTGCCACACCGCCCATTCCAAGCCATAGGTTCTACTTCCACCAATAATTTATAAAAGATGCTTCACATTGTGGTCTTGAGGAGGGAGTGCAAAAGTTATTTTGAGCTCTAACATGCTGGCATCTCACTTTTACAAACTGCCTTACAGATTAAGTTTCAGCATGGCTACATAATTAAATTCTAGATTTAGCTTTAATTCCCAGAGTTCACAAGCTCTTCAACAGACTACACTGCTTATGTAGACAAATTTGCACAGATATATTGAGGTTTATGATCAGATTCACATATTGCATGGAACTGAAAAGCCCATAAGAGTTTTGGAGTACACTGCATACAATTCTGAGCCCCCTTCCAATACGTTACTCTGTTATAATCAGTTCATTTTTGAAGATAAGAAAGTTGTATATGAAGGCAGAATTTCTTCTGATTAATGCAACTGCCTTCAATTATTTTTTAAGAAAAGGAATTCCCAGAATTCTTCCCTAAATTCTTCTCTTTTGTTAGATAAACAAGAAAGCAGATTTTTATTACTAGAAAACAAACAAAGGTAGAAACAAGCTCAGATTCCATATACAGTATTACAGCATTTCAACGTAGACTTTGGAATTTAGATTCCATCACTTTGTACAGAGAGATGATTCATATCACAAGTGGACACTCCTGGAATTGAGGACACAATGTTCTAGTGTAGATCAGTATGCTCATTAAAGTAGCAACCTTATTCTGGACATTAAAAAAAATCCTCTGCCTATTTCATCACTAGACAATACCTTGTAGAAAGTTAGCACCCAGCCCTCTCCTAGAAGAATGAATTATTTTAGGAAATATTAAAAAGGCAGAATATTATATTTCCTTGGATGAGAAATTGAGAAACATGCTCTTGGAGACAGAAACTCAGCCCCAGCTCCCTTCCCCCAGCAGATATTTTGGTGCCAGCTTAACTACAATACAAAAGGCCTTCAACTCCAGGATTATGGGATTATCCTTCAGGGCAAAGCCATTCAGCCACAATAGGAACTACATTACATCAGCCCAATGTTCCACCAAACTCGATTCAGACAAACATGAGTCCACATGGGAGTTTGACTACAGCAACCAATAGAATACATGCCTTTACTACAGGAACAGGAAGCTCAAGTTCAAAGCCCAAAATAGGGTATAAATAACACTCACTCTCCACTCCATGTGGTCAGCTACCCAGGACTTCAAACCCATGTGGTCCTGTTCACCAATAAACCATCTTTCCAACCAGCCTCCATTTTCCAGTGTCTTTCTCCCCACTTGGGACTGAACCCAGATGGACATTTCTTCCAACAACCTCATCATGTTCTGCAGTGAAACAAACTTTGTATTTCATTGTGTAAAGAAAACTGCCTAAATGTCTTTGGGGAAAAAAGACACTCTACTACTTTTCTAAAGGAGATCAGTCCTCCTGATCCCTTTCTTCCCTGATAAATCATACAGGACAGGCAGATTCTTCCTTGAAAAAGACAATCCTGAAAGCTGAAAGGGTTGAAAATTGGATTCAAAAACTGAGTGTAACTTTTGGGCTACACTACAGAATATTTTTTTTCCCCAACACCCAAACACAAAAGTTGAACCCTGACAGTTATCTGAAAAATAACAAAAGTTGTGTGTTAAGTTGCAGGAGCAAAAATTACTGCCATGGAAGCTTTATCTGATGCAAAGAAATCTGGTTGCTTATTTTTTTTAATTAAAAAAAAGAAATCCGGTTGCTTAGATTGACGAGAGACATCTTCACCTCTACACAACTTCTTCATTTAATTTCTTCTGCCCTCTAACCCTGAGAAAGTGAACTCCATGAATAAGCAGAAGCCCGACCTTATTATGCCTCCTTGAGAAAGTGAAATTCTATCACCTTAATTTATTGTTGTTGTTAGTTGCAAAGTCGTGTCCGACCCATCGCAACCCCATGGACAACTTTCCTCCAGGCCTTCCTGTTGTCTACCATCATCTGGAGTCCATTTAAGCTCACTCCGACTGCTTCAGTGACTCCATCCAGCCACCTCGTGTTCTGTCATCCCATTCTTCTTTTGCCCTCAATCGTTCCCAGCATTAGGCTCTTCTTCAGTGACACTTTCCTTCTCATTAGGTGGCCAAAGTATTTGAGTTTCATCTTCAGGATCTGGCCTTCTAAAGAGCAGTTAGGGTGATCTCCTCTAGGATTGACCAGTTTGACCGCCTTGCAGTCCAAGGGACTTGCAGGAGTCTTGTCCAGCACCATAGTTCAAAGGCCTCAATTCTTTGGCCCTCAGCCTTTCTTATGGTCCAACTTTCACAGCCATACATTGTAACTGGGAAAACCATAGCCTTGATTACATGCACTTTTGTTTAATTGTTTAATTCATTTTGTTTAAAATTTGGTTGGTTTGTTTTGCTCATGCATGTCTGCTGCCTTAGAAAGTAATTTCCCCCCCAAGAAAGATGGTCATGGTTTGATTTTTCAGTAAATGGAAGAAGCACAATGGAAGCTAAATGAAAAAAAGCACAAACTTGGGATTTGCACAACAGACAAAGACCACAAACCTTAGTGTACATAAACAGTTGAAACCAAACAAGAAATTTGGGGTTTAATGTGATACCAGAATCCAGCCACTGACACCTATTGAAAAAGTAAATTGCACAAGAGCTTCTGTACACTGTTAACATTAAAAAAATATGACAGACTTATAGACCTATTTGTCATATAAGTAACAAGGAAAATAAGAGAAAAACGTTATCTAAAATGATGAATAAAAATATATTAAATAAGTCTGATACTATCTTCACAAAGCATCAGATTAGTTGATAGTAATACTGCTAATACTAAAATATTATACTACTAATAAATAATAAATAAAAATAATAATAAACAATAAAACAAAATACTAAACTGCTAATACTCTGTTTCCCCTAAAATAAGACCTCCCCAATAATAAGGCCAATCGTGCTTTTGAGCGCATGCACTAAAATAAGCCTCCCCTGAAAATAAGGCCTCCCTGAAAATATTTAAACCCATGCGCAGCTGGTCCCCGCCATTTCCTCTGGTTTTCCTCCACGTGCCCCAAAATAATAAGACCTCCCCAAAAATAAGGCCAAGCGCTTATTTCAGGGTTCAAAAAAATATAAGGCAGGGTCTTATTTTTGGAGAAACACAGTACTAAGCAAATACCACTCAGCAATTTTGCATCAATATAGACGCTAAATCAGAAAACTAGAATAATCTTTGTCTCCTTCACACACTATATTTTACAACAGCACCAAAATGTGAACTGCTTTCTCAAGAAAAACTAATAGCTATATTCCCCCCCCCCCTAAAGTCATTCTTCCTTTTCCAAAGTACAAAAATGCAAACTGCCACTGTTTCCTTCTCAGATTCAACTGTCAGTTTCACAAAATTCCAAAAAAGGCAATGTTTTCTGGTTAGATACCAGTCTGCCACTTAAAGAGGCTTGGGAACAGATACATACCAGAGGAGAGAAAAGTAACACCAAGGTCATTCAGGATATCTGCACCACATTGACAAATCTGGAAATAATTACCGCAATCTCACTTTATATCACAGACTTTTTTTTCTTTACACAGTTGAGACAATCAGCAAATAATCAATAATAAGTTAAGTGAAAGAACAATGCAAAATGTTTCAAATTGCTCACCCCTAATGCAGAAATTAGAGATAACTTCTGGCAGAAACAACATACAATTTTAAGGGGATGCTGTCATATGGCATGAAGTGACATGCAACTAATTGTTGTACCTTGCAATTTCTGAAACAATCACTGGTTTCATGCACACACACCCATTAAGCCATGGCTTATTTAAAGCAATTTACATGATTTATTTAATAAATTGTATAAATTACCTGACACACCATATGGCAGTATAGCGTGATAGATGATCTCATAAAGGAAAAACTCCACCATAAATAAGAAGAACTGGTGGAGGGGAACATATTTTGTAACATATTACTTTCTCAATCAGAACAGAAGGACTCATGGAACAAACATCCAACTCCCAATGGATCCGTATTTTTAAAGCCAAAATTGTGTCCAACAGTATTAAAATAAGCCACTGCCTTGCTTGAGACTTGGTTACAAAATTAGCATCAATAGCCCAAAGAATCAAGATAAAGTACTCAAGTGATAATCTCACTTAGTATACTAAAAACATGGAATACCTTCAGGAGGAAGATTAGATTTAGTTGCTAATGATGCTTCTTCATAACTGTTTTGTTTTACAGAAACAGGACATGAAGAAGCTATCTTATAGCACTTTTATACTGCACCTCCATTCCAAAAGTTAAGGGAATGTTATCGTTAGGATCAGTGGTGGGTTGCTTCCGGTTCTGTCCGGTTCTTGAGAACCGGTAGTAAAAGCACTGAGAGGCTCCGCCCACCCACACGGATGTCATAATGGATGATCTGCGCATACCCAGAACCTTCTGCGCATGTGCAGAATCACACGCGTACTCCCATTGCGAACCGGTAATAAAAGTAAGTAGAACCCACCCCTGGTTAGGATAGATGGAAATAACTATCTTTAACATCATTCCATTGCTTATTCAACAGAATGTGTAATAATATACTGGGTAATTTGATAGAAACAGTGCTATACAACTTTAATGCATCTTGCTATTTCAGATAAAAAATAATGGAATATTCTTGGGGGAAAGTATCTATAAACAAAATAAGAAAAACAGATTATCTTCTGCTTCTGTCGGTCTTCTTTTCTGAAAATACTTTTCCCTTTTTTGTAAGCTTCCTTTCGCATTATGAGACCAACTTTCTGTTTAGTCCCGTTATTCAAGAATTGTCATCTGTGTTCAGTCATCCCAACTGTAGAATTCTATTAACCTATCAGCCTTTTCAATTCTGTAGAAGCACTTTATGATGGAAATATATTGGTAAAAATGATTTTTTTTAAAAAAGAAGCTATTTTTAATTGTTACTACTTTTAGTAGTTTGCAATAATACTTTGCCTTGTGCTAGTTATAAGCCATTGTTGCAACTAATGTATAATACAATGAAGAAGCATGACAAACAAACAAAAAAACTTCAACACGAAACAAAAATACTATATTATTTGGCCACTATATACTTGGCAGTAGCAATTCACAGAAGACTGTTTATAGCTTACTACTTTTCTAAGGCAAAAGATTTCCTGTTCGCTACTTATATGATTTGTTAATGAATTTTGGGCATATTACAAAAGTGCTGTCAAATAGTTGATAGAAAATGGGAAAGGTTAATTCCCTTAAGTCCCATCTGCAACTGAAAGAGAACAAAGAAGCTATACAAGCCAAGAAAGCATATGTTTTAAAGATATTTGGGTTGTCTGAGAGTGTTTGCTTTAGCACTCAACCATAACATACATGGAAGCTTATGTAATAGACATCATGGGCTCTCGCAGAACCGAAATTCACATTCAGGGAACATATGGAATAGCCTTTCTATAACAATGCCGTGTGTTGGGATTGTGATTCCCAGAATTTTCGAATGGAATGGCCATTAGGAATTCTGGGAAATGTAACTATGTCTTAAGAGCATCAGATTGAGAAAGGCTCTTCTATAACATGATAACCCAAAGAGAAACTTTTCTCTATAGAAGATACAGGTACTGAAGACTGACACATCTTTAAAACAATTTTTTAACAAGATAGAAGAAACATATGAGTACCACAAAGTATCTGGCTGAGAAGTTCACTGTGGAATTGTCTTTGGGAGCACCAATCAGTAAAGTTCATTTTTCCCCAGGTCTGCAAAATTGGCAACTTTAAGATTTGTGTACTTTAACCATGCTGTCTGGGGAACTCTGGGAGTTGAAGTCCACAAGTCTTAAAATTGCCAACTTTGGAGAGCTCTGATCTAAACACACATCTTTTTCCCTCTTCCTTTCTCCTTGTTTTTGCCTATTTTCTCCTTACTTACAAGGGGTACTAATAAGCTACTAAAGTTGTTTTAGTCATCCGAAAACATTGAAACAACCCAGCATCATCATGAAGTCCTCGTATAATCCTTAAGGACCACCCTGAGTCCTTCAGGAGAAGGGTGGTATAAAAGTTTAATACAATAATAATAATAATAATAATAATAATAATAATAATGAGGAGGAGGAGGAGGAGGAG
>JANHZT010001265.1:250948-264836 GCA_032468215.1 Stegonotus admiraltiensis
CACCAGGCTCAAGGTTGACTCAGCCTTCCATCCTTTCAAGGTAGGTAAAATGAGGACCCGGATTGTGGGGGCAATAATATAAATATAAAAAAAGAATGTAAATCACGTGAGCATGGGGATGCTTCAAAGGTTATAAGTATGACAAACGGTCATAAGTCACTTTTTTCAGTGTCGTTGTAACTTCAAACAGTACTTAAACAAATTGTTGTAAGTTGAGGACTGCCTGTACATCCTGCTTGCAAAGTGTCCAGATTCCATCACAACCAATGGGGATGCTGTAACCATCGTAAGTGTGAATACCAGTCATAACCGGTTACTTTTAAAAAGTAACCAGTCACTTTTTTGCAATCCCCTTCTAACTTCAAATGATCACTAAATAAATGGTTGTAACGTTAAGAGGAACAAACAGATCTGTCCCTCTTAATCCCACCCAATCTGCTGTTAAACGGGAGCAGAATAAAAAAAGAGGACAAAAGAACTATTGGCTGAACAGACCCCCAATTGTGAATTGTTCCCTCTTCCTTCATCCCTATCCCTAGCTTGAGAAAACTATACCTGTAAAATGCATAGAGGACAAGGAGATTTCCTATAATTCCAACACAACCAATGGCCAGAACACAAGAGCCTACAGTGTATAGGACATGGTCAGGAGCGTCCACTTTAGTTGGGTGACCGCTTGCCGTAGTGTGGTTCTGGAAGTAAAATAGCAAAAGAACAAAGTATTATTAAAATTAACATTATTACTGGTTCAAACATTGAATGTTGTATACATACAAACATATATACATATATATGCATATATACACACACATTAATAGAAGAGTATATGCATTCCAAATAGAAGACTCTGAGCCAACCAATGCTTTATTTCCATGATCAAATCATGGGATATTTAATTAGCCAGACCTACTAGCAACTTTGGGTACAGTATATTTCACTATGCACAGAAGTGAGATTCTGAATTATTTTTCTTAACAAGGACAGATACTGTATCAGTAGCAAGGAGCATCCCAAGTCCAATAGCAATAGCACTTAGACTTATATACAGCTTTAAAGTGCTTTACAGCCCTCTCTAAGCGGTTTACAGAGTCAGCATATTGCCCCCAACAATTTGGGTCCTGATTTTACCCACCTCGGAAGGATGGAAGGCTGAGTCAACCTTGAGCCTGGTGAGATTCACACTGCCAAATTGCAGGCACCTGGGAGTCAGCAGAAGTAGCCTGCACTCTAACCACTGTGCCACCACGGCTCATCAATTATCCAACCAATCAATTATGGACTCTCCCAACTAGATGCTACAGTGATAAGGATTGAAAAGAACAGGAGTAAAATGTTCTTTGGAAACATCATCATTTTTATGTGGTTTTTTTTCCTAGCGGGATTCAACTGCTCAGCGATAAGAAGAAATGAAATTTTCTTGAACAGGTAACCTTTGACTCATTGTGGTGGACAAGTCAGGCCAATGTGTTGTTTCTGAGAGATGCCCTCACATTGTTCAACATTGAATATCGCTGCTGATCGATTAGTTGCAAATCTGTTGCTTGAGCCTGTTGACAGTTGGTCCATGTTCATCTCAGCAACCACCTTGCAGAAGGGCAGCTTCCAATGGCACCAGCAAGGTGGAGTAGACTCACTGCCCCACATATTATGGATTTGAAGGTTGCTTTTCTGTAATTCTTTGGCCACAAGGAGCAATATGAGGGTGGGTGTACATTATGGGGGAATGAGTAAGAACTTCATAATTAATGTAGAAAATAAATTGATAGAAAATGACTGCTTACCTGGTTCATGGGGCTTAAAACCATTATTATTATTATTATTATTATTATTATTATTATTATTATTATTATTATTATTTTACCAAGATATTGAACTCTATTTTTAAGGGGAAAAGAATCTCAAGGAGAAAAGCTGCTAATAGAAATTTTGAAGGACAAGAAGCTGGGAAGAAAAAGGTACTGGACCACAGAAATTCTCTCACTGTCTCATCTTCTATCCCTTCTGGGAACCATCATGGAACTACACAATTTATTACTTTTCCTTTTTAGCACTTCCCACAAAGTGTAAAAATTGGCAGAACTAAGTACTTCACAACAACTGGTTCTTCCTTATACTGGTAAAAACTGAGTAACACTAGCATTTTCAGCCACAATAGTCACATCATAACTGAGACGAGTCAGAGGACAGTTATTTAGGAATTATTGTTGTTGTTGTTGTTGTTGTTTAATTCAATAATTCTTAAAAGCATTTGTATATTGCTTCATTTCTTGTAGAAAATTCCAATGCGGTTTATCAAGCATGAATTTCCTTTGAAATAAAAATAATAAATATAAAGTTAGTGGGTGGTAAAGTGATTTCGGAAAGCTAAGCAGGTTGAAACAGAACAGTGCTTGGGTAGGGAAATCAGGCTGTAAATTAGCATCCAGAAAGGCAATGTGAAGCCACTTTCATATTGCTGCCTGTTGTGGCCCGCCGGCAGCCAGCAGAGCTGGCAGCAGAGTCAGACAGTGAGGAGGTTGGGGAGGAACTTGGGCCAGTCCTGGGGCTGGGGAAAGCTCGGACGAGGGCTCTGCATCGGAGGCAGAGAGGGAGGTAGACAGCAGAGGAACAGCTGGAGCCCGTTCCCAGTGTGTGCATGTGCAGAGCTGCCAGAAGGCAAGAACAACTCAGAAAGCAGGGTCGACTCGGGGAGTAAAGCCACACCTTGGAGGTGATTGGCCCCTCCCATAGGAAATAAAAGAGACACGAACAGGGAGTGGGCTTTTGCAGGAAACAATTCGTTCATTCTGTGACTCTGAGAGATTCTGTGCCAAGTTTGCCTTGTACTGCAGTTGGAAACAAGTTATGTGGCCAAACGAGATAAAGTGTATTGAGAAATATTCCTTTGAAAAACTGTTTGGAAAAACTTTGCTGACTGTGAATGAACGAATTTCAGAGTCGTGTAAATAAAAGAGGTTTCAAAAGAGGTTTTAATGCCGGGATCAATTCCTGCCTCCTGCTTGTTAAGGGAGCCTAGGTCAGAATACTGTCAAGAAAATAACACAATTGTGTCCATATGGTCACAAGGATATGAGATTGATTTGAGAGAATTTTTATCTCTTTAAGCAAAACTGAAGCATGTTGTAGTGCACAGGTACAGCCATTCCCTAAGGATCCCCCTACAAAGAACTGTCTCTGTGCCAGACATTCATAGTCTACAGCAAATGAACTTTATCAAAATTCAAAGATGACTACTGAAATTGTTCCAGTGATAAATTATGTTTGTATTTTAGCCAAGAACACAAACAAAATGGATCATTAAACAAATCAAATCATAGTTCCCACATGCTACACAAATTATACTTTGGATGCATTTTATGTGAAAACCTTGCTCATTAGAGAAGAATATAATGCTGTGAAAGGTGAAAGGAAAAAAAGGACATTTGGAAGAAATGGAAATACTCAATTACAATGATGATGGGTGCCACATTGAAAGTTCCGAGCAACATGTTAAGAAGGACGGAAGGACGGACGGAAGGAAGGAAGGAAGGAAGGAAGGAAGGCAGGCAGGCAGGCAGGCAGGCGGTAGGCAGGCAGGCAGGCTGGCTATCTACCATAAACCAGTAATCCACCCATCCATCTGAATGGTTAACACCAGCTTGATAGCGTGTAATCAATCAATCATAATATTTTTACTGCCTGTAAAGATTGTAATTATGCTACATCGCTATTTTATAATGATCTTTTGTTGTAGAACAGTGGGGTCAACAGCTATCAATATACTATGAAGAGGAGAAGCTTGGAATATAATGATACTTAAATGCAGTGCTTGAATATATTACGAAGGAAGGAAGGAAGGAAGGAAGGAAGGAAGGAAGGAAGGAAGGAAGGAAGGAAGGAAGGAAGGAAGGAAGTCTGTCTATCTACAGTAGCTGTCTGTCTATCTACCATAAACCAGTAATCCATCCCCCCATCCTAACAGTTAACAGCAGCTTGATGGCACATAAGCAGTCGATCATAAGGATATTTTTACTGCCTGTAAAGATCGGTAATTATGCTACATTGCTATTTCATAATGATCTTTTGTTGTAGAACAGTGGGGTGAACAGCCATCAATATACTATGAAGAGGAGAAGCTTGGAATATAATGATACTTAAATGCAGTGCTTGAATATATTACTAAGAACGTACACAGAGAAAAATGCTCTTTCTTTGCTTTAAATAACATCAAAGTACTTCTGGAGAGCCCAAATTCAGAAAAGGGATATAAAGTTACCCAAGAACAAGGGTTGGAGAAACATCTTACTACCTTAAAATGTCTCAATATAGAAAGAAAAATAAAATCCATGAACGAAACCCAAACTGTTTGTTGTAACAGTTTGCTTAATGTGTTAGTAAAAACATCCTCAGTCAACCATCTGTTACTGTTGAGTCCAAATGTCACTTGCCCATTAAAGAGTTTAATAATATGTTCAACGTCTTATATAAGCTACAAATCCCATTCAATTTTTTTCCTCATGGAAAAATTAAAAATCTATTGAATGGCATACTAAACTTGAATGTGGATCAGTATTTCAAAACTGGATAGAATTTGGTTGGATTAAATTAAGACACTGTTTCAATTTTATTGTTGAACTGGCATATGTATTGTTTCTATTTTTAAGTTAACCTCCATAATGCTTAAAAAAGTATGGCAAGAAAACAGTTTAGTTAAAGATTTTCAGTTGCACATGAATATATTGTGAAGAGAAACAGATAAAGTAAGCTGCAATCCCTGCTTTGGTGCAGAAAACAGAATTTATATATCCTAAATAAAACCAGCTCTGCCACATATTACATTTCTGCTTGGCAGTGAACAAACAGAACAGCTCAATTTATGTAACTAACATTGTATCATAATTCCTGGTACACTGACACACATAGATTAATATTTTGAGTCACTCTTTAGATTTAGTTGACAGTAGTACATGACAGCTATAAGCATGATTGATACCAAAGCATTATGGAACAGAGAAGTGAATAGTGTAAATACTGGTTGCAGCTGACAGACCTTATAAGATTGTGTCACTGGATTTCTTTTTATTTAAACATGCAGACATTTCTTACTTAGCTACTCAGGGAGCAGCAGACATAAAACTGTATTTTGATTTTGGCAGCTAAAAAGTTGCAACAAAACGTTGCATGGAACTATCCAAACCATTTGTGGGTATGTCGGGTGCATGTACATGAATATTTACAGTACATTACAGGAAAAAAATGACTCATTCCCCAGCCTTGAACAGAATCAGTTTATTCAAGGGTCTAAATCAGGGGTGAATTCCAGCAGGTTCTAACAGGTTCTAGAGAACCAGTAACGGAAATTTTGAGTAGTTCAGAGAACCAGCAAATACCACCTCTGGCTGGCCCCAGAGTGGGGTGGGAATGGAGATTTTGCAATATCCTTCCCCCAGGAGGGGAGGAAATGGAGATTGTACAGTATCTTTCCCCTGCCATGCCCACCAAGCCACACCCACAGAATTGGTAAGGAAAAATTTTGGATTTCACCCCTGGTCTAGATAACCTGTAGGAAAATCCTTTTAGTGTTGATTGGATTAAGACAAACAAATGGCTTCCAGAAAAATAAGGACTGGAACACAAATAACTTTTCCTTACTCTTCACTGTTCTATATAACCCATGACATTGACTTACAGTGTAATTACACAAAGGGCGCTAACAAAAGAGCCCCCTTTCCACTCCCTTATAACTTCTCCATATCAAGTGTTACAGAACAGTTCTTAATCTGTTTCTGAAAATCTTGGTGGGGTCCAAAAATGATATTTTTTAACCGTTAGTTATGTCCGAAAGTCTGAAACTACCTTTAGTCCACAAAGAGGCAGCCGAGACTGCTTGTTCTTGGCCTACTTATTATCTGTGCAACCAAAGCTACCTGCTACACCTTCTTTGCAATCAAGATGCTACCTGTTGTTCAGCACCACACAGGACAAATGTCCCCATCCACAACAATCTTTGATGTACTGAACACCAGGAATGACCAAACCTCTTCACTTGGAAGCTGATGGGGTGTCTCACCATTCCTTCCCTCTGCAAACTGTCCTCTGTTGATCTTTGCCTGAGAAATGTAATGTATCGCTTTCTCCAGAAGGATCCTGTGTTTCATTCTTGTTAGTTAGGCCTCAGTTTGTTTGGATCCCCAAGCTCCCACACTAGGTGGGCAGGTGAAAGTCATATTTTTCAAATCAGCAGGGGCACAAAATAAGGCTCACCTAGAGGTTCCTTGGAAAGGAAACCGAGAAGGCGGCGGCCAAATTCATTTCCTTTATCTATTCCAACTCTATTCCCACATAACCCTTCAACAAATCCAAGATAATTTCTTTCTTGTATTGCATCTCTGAGTCCCTGATGAGGGGAAGGCAGAATTCTGACCCTGACAGTTATCCAAGCCATTTCTATAGCTCTGATTCCAAATTAACAAGAGGTGATTCTATCCAATTTGGCACGAGTTGGAAGTGTAACTTGTTTATTTAATTCTTTCCTTCTATATCCTGAGTCAAATTTGATAAAACGTACTCTCTCGGCCTTTGTTTTGTCTCTCTAAGTGTATATAATTTAAAATCCTGTTATTCTTTAAAAAGCAACAGCAGGTTCAGAAATGAGCCAATTTGTGTTTCCTACCTTGGAGAATATTTAGGGTAGAACATTCAGTCAGAAACAATCTGAAATCACACGCTGGACACAAGATAACAGGCTGGCAACAGCAGCACATGCAGCTTAAAAACTAAATCTGTGTCCTAATGTAGAGCTTAGTGCTCAATAATGGGGGGGGCAGGAGGGAGCAGATTGGGGACCTGATTATGCTCAAATACATCTCTAAACATCCAGCCCTAAGCTAAATACTACGTATAATCTCTCAGCCTATGTATAATGAATTAAGAAAGAAGCACTGGATGAAAAAGGCAACAACAGAGAGGAGGGGAAAGGCTAATAACGTGATAATCTTCCATATCTTCTGCAAAGTCTGAAGAAGCAGCTCTCCTATTTTTTTTTCTTTGAATAATCAGTGATGCAAAAGTATTTGGGACACATGACTGCTTTCTCTGCATGGCAGAATTCCAAGAATGAGATTCTTTTCTGCAACTGATTCAGTTAACGTCCTTGCTTTTTTCAGTCCACCATCTGGTCAAGAGAGCATTTTTTTTCGGGCATACGTTAAACAGCCTGAGTTTTATTTCAGCTGACGTGACTGTTTAATTTATTTTATAAGGTTAGTAAGAGTTAGAAGGGACCTTGGAGGTCATCAAGTCCAACCCCCTGCTCACCCAGGAGACCTAGGGTACTAGGGATTTGAACCGTCGAACTGCCGACCTTTCTGATCGACAAGCTCTGATTTTTTCAAGTCTATTAATGAACTGCACTAAGTATTTTCCGCCCATTTCAAAAAAATCAGCTTTAATTATTTTATGGATGTTTTTGTACTTTTGTGTTGCTAAATCCATTTATCATTATTTCTGCATTTGATGGTAACTACTAGACCTCTATGGACCTCTATGGCATTGTCTGTTGCACAGGAACTAAACTGATAATATAGAAAAGGAGGACTTGCCTAAAAAGCAAAGTAATTCCACAAATCACCCAATCATTGTTTATGAAATAAGTTAAAATTGTATTGCAGTAACGTATACAGCATGGTTTATGAGTGACAGAGGCTAGCTTTTTATAAAATATTGCTCAAAAACCATCGCAGTAAGAAAAAAGAATAACCACAAAGAAGCCACTTATATTTTCACTTAATGAGTACATGAACCCAATCATTTATATGAAATGAATCCAGAAACCACACAAAAATCCGGAATTGTCTTCCGCTACCTGGTGTCTAGAAGATCTATTAAAGCTGAGTTCTCAGCCAGTATTTGGAAGGTTAGTGAAAACTATCCTACATATGTTATGCACAACTTTGTTTATATCAGAAATAGGACAAGAAGGCTGCAACAGGGAGCTAGAATGATTACATCAATTCTATTTTGTAAACAACTGTTGAGAACCGAACAAGTCTTGGTTGATCAAATCTTCAGTCTATTGAAGACTGATTTAGATGAAGCTGAGATAGAGGAAGTGATGGAGAGACTAATTGTAGCTATTTGCTGAACAGGCACAAAAATAAGGTCGCATGCTGAACTATATAATTTTTCTACACCGGAATGGAAATTTTCCTACTTTTCCAATCTTAGTTTTCAGTGAGCTACCATATTGGCTGGTAGGCTGTGGCTGGCTAAAGAAATCCAGAATTCTTCTATCCCAGGGCTGTCAAATTCCCAGCCTATGGACCAGATGCGTCACACGCTGGCCATGCCACACCCAGTTTATCAAAGGGAAAAATAGTCCCGATATGTTACGTGACACCGTTGGACGTGAGTTTGATACCCTTGTTCAATTCTATCTGAACAGTTCCGTGCGCCTTTGGCATATAGCATCTTAAGAGTTTACATGGCTGGACAGGGAAACCTTGTTTTATATTCTTCTGCCTGATGCATGCTGCAAGTCACATAGGTGTAATAGCTGTACAGCAGGTACAGACTGAAGACTATTGTATAATGATAGCAATAGCATTACGGCTTATATTCCACTTTACAGTGCTTTACAGCCCTCTCTAAGCAGTTTACAGAGACAGCCTATTGCCCCCAACAATTTGGGTCCTCATTTTACCGACCTCGGAAGGATGAAAGGCTGAGTCGACCTTGAACCTGGTGGATTTGAACTGCCAAATTGCAGTTAGCCGGCAGTCAGCAGAAGTAGCCTGCAGTACTGCACTCTAACCACTGCACCACTGAGGCTCTTGGTTGTATTCTTTATGATTCTTTATAAAGATGCAAAACAATAGTATGAGTAAACAATCAATATAGGGCAATCAGGACTAATGTTTGTCATCTGGTGTATTTTATATTTCAGAGAACAACCCTATTATCAGAGTTACCATACTAAAAATGTAAGAGGAAATAGATACATATGGAATTAGAAAAGTTATTAAAATAATTGAAGTTTAAACATCCAGTAAGATATATTAATCACTGGCAGGTACATTGATATACATACAAATGTACAGGGATTATGATGGAAAAATGCCACTCTAGTGTCCAAGATATAATTTGTATAATTACATTATATAACTATGCATTGTATAATTATGCATTATATAATTATAATTTGAATAATAGATCAATGTTTGTATATATTTTTAGTACTTAGGAAGTCACTGGTCTGTCATAATTTTATCCACAGAAAATAGAAAAGTGGGTTTTGTTCTATTTTTTTATTTTTCCTGTTCATTTCTGAGTAAAAATTTTAAAAGTAAATTATCATAAAATTTGAAAGCATTGCTTGGCTATCTCAAAGGTGCTTTTTCAAGAGGCAACTGGACTTTCTGGTTTTTCTTTGAAGACGTTTCGCTTCTCAGCCAAGAAGCATTCAGAGCTGACTGGATGACTTCAAACAAAATCCAGAAAGTCCAATTACCTCTTGAAAAAGCATCTTTGGAACAACCATGACTGAGAATTTCCATAGCCATTGCTTGGGTACAGATTCTAATTACAGAGCTAAGATGAAACACTTAAAAGACTTTTTCTTTTTTTTAAAGAAAATTTTAGGTAGCTTTCAGAGATAAAAGATTTTTGAAGACAAATCCACAATGCATTGCAGTTTCAATGCATTTGCAAGTAAATGCTATATGAAGCATTGTATAGTCCTAATATTATCTTTTCTAACAATTTCTAAAAACTGAAAGCCGGTATGCTATAATGATTAGAGTTAGATTAGGGTTGGAGAGTTCTAGATTCAGTTCCGTCTTCAGCAGCCATGAAAGTTTACAGCCTGACTCTAAGCTAGGCAGCCAGTCAGTCTCTATCTGGGACAATTTGGAGGAGAAAATGGTATATATGCTACCTTGAACTCCTGGAGGAGCTAATAAATAAATCGTTACATATTATTTTGTCTCTTTCAAGAGCAAATGGTTTAAATGTCTGCAGAGTTAAACTGAGCTGAAAAAGCACCGTTGTGACAAATACTTTAAATGTTGTTGATGAAACATACCATGACCTTAGTAAAGGTTTGGAAAGGTCCCATGAGATCCCTCTGAACAAGATAAACACATGAGAGTACTGTGGTCTGCTGAATTTGCAATTGGCTGTAACAAAGGCATCCAAAGAATGCTTGTAAATGGTTATGCTTTGAGCGGAATCTCCAGAGATCTTGTCCCAAAGCTATTCTATTTTATTAGATATTTATAAGTAAACTACAGGATGGAGCTGAAGGATAATGGAATGAAAAGGATAGAGGTAACTTAAACCAGGAGCACTTGCTAACATATAAGAGGCAAAATCAAAATTTAAATTTATCTCCGTACGCTTGGGCACTGCCTCAAATTAAGAGGGTTAATATTGGCAAGGTCCTGTATCTGAGCACTTAAACGCATCGATATAGGACTAGAGATGTGACAGTGCAGATGGAAATGATCTAAGCTACCAGCTGAAGAAGCAATGTAATGTGATGGTTAAAAGGACCAATTCAGTTTGGGCTGTTTTAACAGAAGCCCTGCATCCAGATTGCAGGAGGTAATCATTCATTGTATTCTGCATGAATTAGATGCCACTTGGAATGTTGTGTATATATTCCAATAATATTCTATTATTGAAAAGAAAATCAAAATATCTAAAAGAATATAGTGAGTGAAGTGGAGGGCAAGCTTATTCTCCTCTGAAAATGAGGGCAAAGGAAAGGCATTTTTAAAAGGGGGGGAATTCAACTGAATATCAGAAGAAATTTCCTGATCAAGAGTTCTTAAACACTGGAGCAATCTGTCTCGCATGGGGTGGACTCTCCTTTAACGCTTTCAAATACGGATTGGGTAACTGGATACTTGACGTTGAAATTTAGTGTATTACTGTATGGAACAGAAGGAGGGACTAGGTTATGTATCAATTCCTTTCAACACTTTAATACAACCAATTCCAAGTCTACAACATGCAATGAAAACTTTTATAGAAAAAAAAGTATTGCAACTCTAATTCCCAGTTCAGATAATGACTAAAAACAGTACATTACACTCTGGGCAACATAACTCTCCTGGAAAGAAAGGGCAGTAGATTGTCATCAGCTTCCATACCACTCATTGCAATGAGAAAAGAGATGCCAAAAGATGTAAGTCTTACATAGAGCTGTTTACATAGAGTCGTGGTGGCGCAGTGATTAGAATGCAGTACTGCAGGGCTAACTCACTGTTCATTCCAGGAGTTCGATCCTGACCGATTCAAGGTGGACTCAGCCTTCCATCCTTCCGAGGTCGGTAAAATAAGGACCCAGTTTGTTGGGGACAATGTGCTGACTCTATAAAGCGTTTAGATTTGAGAGGGATGTAAAGTACTGTAAAGCGGTATATAAGTCTAAGTGCTATTGCTATCTTCCAGATAAAGAATAATTTTTAAAATGAGGTGCACATCTAAAAAACTGAAAATAGAACAAGCTGGATAAGTATCTATTTCTGAGGTTTATTTATAATTGTTCATATGTTAACCTTAATCTATAATTATATTGTCCTGGAATATGAAAGAGGCTAGATTCTGATGGCATATATAATCATTTCCATCATTTTCCCAGCAAAACAGAAAGCTGTGAATTTGTGTGCTTGACTGATCTCTCATAAATTTCTTATCACGTTTTTAGAAACACTCAAAAATCTATATCAAGTATCTCCATTGAAAGACGAACAATCATTATTTTCTAAATTTTGCACTCAGCTGATAATTGCTTCTCTCTCTTGGTTCAGTTAATGGAATTCCATCTTACACTTCTCAAGAGTATACTCTGAGGTTGTATAAATACTTGCATCCCTCCATCAACAACATCAAGAACTCAAAAAAGATGTAATTGCTCCAAGTTCAAACAGGTGAACAGATACAGAGGCAAACAAGGAAGACCTGAAAACTATATAATTTTTGATGATTTGTAATTGTATTATATGCCCACTGTCACTTCAGAAGGTGATTTGTTTGGGAAAGCTCACATTAGGACATAGAACATCGAGTTGGAGGGTACCTTGGAGGTCTTCTAGTCCAACCCCCTGCTCTAGCAGGAAACCCTATACCATTTCAGACAAATGGCTGTCCAGTCTCCTCTTAAAAGCCTCCAATGATGAAGCACCTACAACTTCTGAAGGTAAGCCATTCCACTGGTTGATTGTTCTTACCATTAGGAAATTTCTCCTTAGTTCTAGATAGCTTTTCTCCCTGCAGATGGGGAAACCAATGAACTCAAAATGTGACAGTGTAGTCCACAAACATCCCACTTTAATCCTTAGCCTGACCTTACTCTCAGAAGAGAATGTAGATTTTTCTCTTCCAAACTGTGTATTGGGAACCTCGTCATGAGAGACCAGCTCAATTTGTCATGGATTTATTTTGGTTTTAATTGGATTATTGTTTTATTTGGTCTCTGTGTTTTGCTTTTGTCTGTGCATCATTATTTTAATTATGTGAGCTGACGCAAATCATGAATGTGAGATGGGCGTCCATACAAATTGAATAAATAAATATGCCACAAATTCCTAATCCTAGCAAGTCATTTCACTACCACTACCAAAAAAAATTGTAAGCTCTTTTTGAAGATGGTAACAAATCTGGAAGTCAGTGAAGTGGCAATCTAAATCTTTCTAATAAATCCCTGAAGCTAAGTAACCTGTTCCTTAAGAAATTGGCCCCTTTCCCCATTCTGTGTCACAATATATGAGAGCAATCTTAATGCCTTGGTAAGAATGTTCCTCAGCAAGGAATAGATTCCTATTTGTTAAAATCCAAAAGATGCCTACATCTGCTTAACTACATATAAGACATATTAATCTTCTATGTGAACACAAATAGGATTACACTGTTATCAGGTACAACTGTTCAAAGTCTACAGAAGGTTCACCCTAGAAAGCTGCACCTTCCCAACACATTTTTAATGTTCCCCCCACCCAAAAAAACCCCCAACTCTAAGAACAGCCATAGGAAACAGGGATTTTGCAAGAAGAAGACAATTTCATCTGGAAATTTGAGAGGAAAAAAAGGCAGAGTAGTTATGAATTGCTTTTTGTAGTGCTAGGAGCTGTCCATCTGAAAGTACTCAAAGTCTATGAGAGAAGTAGTAAAAACTACAGCAAAGTCTCCAGCCAAGAGAGACTCCAAGAAGTTTTCTTCTTGGTTTATCATTGCCTTCTTTTCTGGATAAGAAAAGTTGATTTCAAATCCCATTCTAGGGCAGTGATTGGCAATGCTTCCAAGCAGTGCTCAGAATTTTGCACTGAAACCTGCTATGGTTAGGCTTTAGCCTCAAAGGACCAGTGACTATTAAAGACACATTTCCAGTTAGCAACTCCCATTCATAGAGATTCAGGGATTTCTGTGTAAATTGTGGCCCAGAAAGGCTGCTTGCAGGCACATTGTTCTCTCTGCCACAACCAGAAGACTTTGATGTGCCAAAGTGACCTCCCAAAGCGTATCTTCTTCTTTTTAGGGCAGCCTGCCTCTCTAGCCTGATATTCTTCAGGTGTTAATGGATGGATGAGCGAGTTTTCTGAGTTGTGGTCCCAGCACACTTGGGAGGGCTCTGAAGAAAGAAAGGCTGTGCTAAGAGAGCAGCAGGAACAGAGAGGGGGGGAGAGACAGGAAAGGAGAGAGAAAAGAGAGGGAAAGAGAGGAGAGAAAAAGAGGAAGGGAGAGAGGAAGAGAGGGAAGGAGAGAGAGATATGGAAGAAGAGAGAAAAGGAGAGAGAAAAGAGAAAGGAAGAGAGAGGAGAGAAAGAGAGGGAGAGGGAGAGGGAGGGAGGGAAGGAGAGATGAAGGAAGACAGGAGAGAGAGAAGAGAGAGGGAAAGAGAAATGATGAA
>JANHZT010001268.1:15501-32734 GCA_032468215.1 Stegonotus admiraltiensis
ATGGCACAACCAAGCCCCTTCATTACATCACCCAGCAAGGTTCAACCAAACTTGATTCAGACAAACATGACTCCACACGGGAGTTTGCAACCAATAGGATACATGCCCTTGCCACAGGAACAAGAAGCTCAAGGTCAAAGCCCAAAGAGGGTATACATAACACTCTCCACTCCATGTGGTCAGCTACCCAGAACTTCAAACCCATGTGGTCCTGTTCACCATTAAACCATCCTTCCAAGCAGCCTCCATGTTTCCAGTGCCTTTCTCCCCACTTGGAACTGAACCCAGGTGAACATTTCTTCCAACAGTATGAAGACATTCACCAATACTCTTATCCATGTTTAAACTCAACTATGACTTATTAATTTCATTTGGATATGTACATGACACATTGAACCATAAGCTAATCACAGGAGATGGATTTGCCCAATATACAAATTAAAATATGGTTGGCTGTTTTGTGTTAAATCAGTGGTGGGATTCAGGCAATTTAACAACCGGTTCTCTGCCCTAATTATTTCTTCCAACAACCAGTGTGCCAAACTGCTCAGAAAGCTAACAACCGGTTCTCCCGAAGTGGTGCGAACTGGCTGAATCCCACCACTGTGTTAAATGTAATGTGACAGCATAGCCAGTAGAATGAATCCAGGCTTGGCTTGCACTCAAGAGTTGGGCTGCACAAATGAATCAATATGAATTCTTAATTTTAAGCTGAGCTATGGCATATTTTATTAAAAAAAAGATTGAAAAAGTGGTACAAAAACCAGTAATGTGGAAGCTTGGCAATGGCTGGTTTCACATGGCAACTAAACCCAAAATGTATTTGGTTTAATTATAGCTTCTTGTTATAATGTATCCAATCATTCTGACCAACAAACATTCATTTAGAAAAACGATGGTCTTGTCATGACTTAGGAACCTCATCGCTATTTGAAAATATATAATTGGTGACAGTAAAATCTTATATTATGGAACAATGAAGTGTAGATAAGCAAGGAGAAGGGAATTGCGTATGATTTTTTGGGAACCAGGTGCTCATCTTTTATGTGTCCGTCAATATATAATATATTTTCATATTCTCCACATATGGTTTATTGGGAGGACCTATAGAGGAACTAAATCAGCACTGCACACTCAGTTATTATGCCCTTGAAACTGAATCATGCAAAGATGATTTATGTTGTGCCTTAATAATTGTGCAATATTTCAATTTGGGAGAGATATACCGATCTCCTTTTCCATCAGTATCTGTCCACCGTGACTCCTTTCTGCTCTATAGTTTTTCTCCTGATCCAAATGAGTACAATGAGCAAGATCTGGGAATCTAGATTCTAATGTGACCCTTAACACATTAGTATAAGGGGCAATTTCTGCCCAAAAAAACATTACTTACAAACACCCTAGCTGGTGTCTGGTGTGTGTGTGTGTGTGTGTGTGTGTGTGTGTGTGTGTGTGTGTATGTGCATGCACATGGCTGGGCAGCCTGTTCAGTGTTTTAGAGGTGAGTCAGTCCACTCAGTGTGACTCAGTCTTTTGCCCTGGAGGATTCTTAGGAAGTCCATAAAGATGATGTTATTATTATGTGGACGGGGAGGAGAAATTTAGCAGGCGAAGAAGTTATCAGTCACCGTTAGCAGATACTTATTGAAAACAAATGAAAACGGGAAGGCCTTTATGCTCCACTGAGAGTTATGCTGTCATCCAAAATGGGAGTAGAAAATGTAAGCTAGCCAAGCTAGCCAATCAGCAGATGTTTTCTAAATTGGAAGAAAAGGTTATTTTCCCACAAGACGAAAAATGATCTTCCGCTATAACTCACCACTGAATCACGATGATTTAGGCCTGGGGCCGCAGTTCAGTATCTCATATTTTTAAAAAAATATGATGCCACCTGGATAATGACATCGGAGCTCATTTATTTCCCTGCTAACTTCTTGCCTCACTTTGTAAACTTTGTAAAGCACAAAGACACATAATTTTGCATCTGGCTGTTGGATAGACCCTGACCTTCTCAGCATCAGACATTAAAAAACGAAATTTGTTTTGCACCTATATGCTTTACAATGTCACTCGGTAATTCGGAAAAGGATACAAAATTTAATGTTAAAACCTGTTGGGTTTATTCTGTCCCTTGTGGCAGAATTCTCAATATAAGCCAGACTTAGCAATAGAATTATGGGGCTCAGTTGTGGCCATAAGTCAAGGACTACCTGTATACTTTTACTCAAATTTATGTGGTCCAACACATGTATATTTAAGTAAAGAATCACAAAGCTTCCAAACCTAGCTTGGAAGGGCTATCTTGGCATTGGCTGCAGGAAGAATGGGGTACTGTTAATTCTTTGGAACAGAGTTTGTTGCATATTCTTACAGCATATTTTGCTTTCACATAAAAAAACCCTGATTTGTGATTAAAAAAAACCCTGTTTGATAACAAAATAAATAAATCATATATTTAATCCAAACTTCTCAACGTTGGCATCTATATGGTCTGAACTGGTATTGGGCTCTCCTAGTTAAAGACAAACAGCAGGATACACTAAAGGACCATATCACAGGGGACAGCTTCAAATCCAAAGCCCCCAACACTCTCCCACAATGTCACTGCTCTTATAGTCACAAAAACATAAGATGCCCCAAAGGTGCTTTCTTCAAGAGGCAATTGGACTTTATGGGTTTTCTTTGAAGATGTTTTGCTTCTCATCCAAAAAGCTTCTTCAGCTCTGACTGGATGGTGGGGAATGGAAGAATTTATACTCCTTGCAGACAACTGGTCATTTGCATTCTTTTAGAAGGCTCCAAACCAATTGGCACCACTCAGGTGACCCTGATGACAAGAGATAAACCTCCAGGTGGCCTCAACAACTCTGTAAAAAGAATGCAAATGACCAGCTGTTTGCAAGGAGTATAAATCCTTCCATTCCCCACCATCCACTCAGAGCTGAAGAAGCTTCTTGGATGACAAGTGAAACAACTTCGAAGAAATACCAGAAAGTCCACTAGCCTCTTGAAAAAATCACCTTTGGGATAACCATGACCTGGATAATTGAGAATATCCACAGGCATAAGCATAAGATAGTGTCTGTCTAAAGAACTTCAAGCTGATCAGTATAGAAGTAAGGTCAAACAACTGAATACAGGTCACACAGCAAATGCAACAGCAGGTCAATGAAAATGGTGAAAGTTGATATAACACTAGGAGATCATCCAAAGACTGAACACCTAAGCAGGAGTAGCAGGCTACATCCCTGCTGCACTCTACAGCTTTCTTGGACTGGAGAAAGTCAAGGAGGTGAACTGTATCAGCATCTTTACTTCAGAGAAATCCATTCTGCTACTGATTTTCTTTAGAGGTTGATCTCAATCAGCACAAGACTTGCTTTGCTCTTTGCTCTAAGATTTCACCCAACCACAAATACATTAGAACAAGCTCATACAGCTCAGATCTCACTCATAAAACAAAGCAGACATTACTAGGTCCAGTTCTACTCCCTGTGTTAGGAGTGGGAAGGTTCACCTGTCTTCACCCAACCTTGGAGGAGAAAACACAATACTCAAAGCCAAAGGAAAAGCAGTAGTTGTCTACCTCTTATTTCAAAAGCTCATCTGAGAAAAGAAATTCACTTTCCCGATTGGCTCCTTGGCATTTGATTTTCTTGGGCTTCGATTTTCTCTGTCCTTTATCTAGATGAACAGGTCAGTTAATTTTCCTTTAAACCTTTCAGTGTCAAAGTGAAATAGAATTTCTATTTTCAGTACTGCTGTGAACAAGAAAGATAGTCAAAGGGTCCAGATACAAAATAGCCCAAATTCAAGATCAGACCAGCTCTTAAGATTCACTGAGAAGCTTGATAAACACATTGCAATAGCATTGGTTTCTTCCTAAAGTTCTTACGCATCTATTTCTGTAGCTTTCACCCAGCTGTTAATCATGGCTAATCAGGATTACTTGGGAATAAGGATTTGCTTTTGAGTTAGCCCCTGACTTGTGAGGGCCATTCCATGCAACTAAGAATTCCTGCAACTTTTATTCTAAGTAATCTATGTTCAGTCAAGATTCCACATCTGGCTCACACTCACCGGTCAGGATCTCGAGCATTGCATGGAGTGTTCTGAGACTGCTTACTCTGAAGGTTCTTTTCTCTAGAAGAGGGTTGTCAAATTTGCGTCGTCACATCGTCACATGATTTATCATGACTTTTCCCCCCTTCGCTAAACCAGGTGTGGACATGGCCAGCGTGTGATACATCTAGCTCGCAGGCTGTGAGTTTGAGACCCCTGCTCTGGAAGGATATGGCATCTGGCGACTTCTGAGAGATGGTGTTTTTTGAAGGCACTCCAAATAAGCAGCAGCAGAATCCCAAGGGCCATGTCTTTCATTCAGCCTCTCCCACAGTGGAAAGGCAGAAAAAGTCCCGGGGAGACTCTACCCTCATCAGAAAATGAAGGTGACTGAATGACATGGGTGAAAGAAAGGGCTTTGGGTAAAGCATGAAATCTCATGGCCAAAAACATTCACATGCTTGTCCTATATTATAAGTGGCAGCTGTCAGGGTTCCAACCGATGCCCTACTTAAATCATGAACCTCAAGCCAAGCTTCAAAAGAAATCCAGTTATTTATTAGGAGCGTCATGTTGGCACAAACCAAGTGAAGCCAACTCTGATGTTAAATAGTTCATGCCTTGGCTCTGACCCTGTTTCCCTCTTCTCCCCAAGGTATGTCATCAGTCACATTCCCCAATGAAGCAATTTTGTGGGTTGTAGAAGTCCCTCCCACCAGCCACTGTGGGTCTCCGTGGAGATGGCCTTGATGTTGCGGGCTGGAATGTGCTTTGTTTTAACCGAAGTGCAATTTCCTTGCTGCAAAACCAATTTGCTTTGTGAGCTGACAGCAGCCTTATAAACCTATTTAGATCTATGGGCTAAAGATTCCTATATGCTTATGTATATGGGAGTTGGGGGGTTATTAGTTTTGTACTGGGGTTTTATCCTTGTAAGCTGCCCGGAGTCACTGAAAGTGAGTTGGGTGGTCATATAAATTTTCTTAATCAATCAATAAAAGTATTCTAGGATTTTCTATGATCCATAGTATACATCTCTGCTATTTTTCATGGGAGATAGTTTATACCTCATTGGAACTGCACATCTGGGTGACACAGAAACAAAGAACGAATGATTACTATTAAGTTCAAAAAGCATTCAATTTATGCAAAATAAATAGACCAAAAAATATTGGGAACTTGTTGATCAATTGATATATTCTTGTGGTAAGAAACTGGAGCCAGAGAGTCTCTGCTATTACAATAATATGTTTAAATGAACAAGAAAAATGTAAGCACTAACTGTAGACTCAGCTATAATAAGCTCCATATATATTGATCCTGAATGGCTAATGTTGCATATACAGTAGCTGATTCAGCCTTTTGAGTAAAATCAGATATTTGTGGGAGATTTTTTTTTATTTTAATGTAAGTTCTTTCTTTAGAAATCTCGCTGCCGACACAGTTCTTCAATTTGCAAATGTCATGTTCTTTGCAGCAGTCATTCACTATCTTGGTCATTTCCCCAAATGGAGGAGACAGCCAAGAACAAAGGTTAAGAATCATTTTAGCTTCTAATATGATTGAACAGTCTCATATTCAATGTGCAATGCAGTAATCAGTAACTAAGACTGGAGGATCTGGTCTACTGGAAAAGGCAGGTTTGGGAAGGTGGGAGTGGTACAATCAAGGGGACAGCTGCTTGTTTCCTAGGCAACTCCCTTGAACTCGTATCCATCTCATCAGATTCCAGGGACAGAACAGACAGGACCCAGCATATTATGAACCATTGACAATTGAATGATTGTATGGCCAAAGAATGAAACAGATGTAACAATGAAAACAAATCAAAGCACATGGAAATATATGAGGGACATGTGAGCATGCATATGGGGAAAATAATTGGACAAAGGGTTAAGAATCAGGATACATGCGGTAATATGTAGGAAAAGAGATTAGTGCAGGGAATAGAGCTTGAATGGTAAATTTCTATTTTTTAAAATAAAATAAAATAAAGGGTATAAGCAAGTACTTGATATTTCTGCTTATGACCCAGTATCTGTACAAACTTTGCATGCAGCTAATTATCTAGGTATATAAAACATCTAGATTTTATGGTGGTTAGTTTGAATAAGGTGTTGTTAAACTTCAACTTGTAACATGCTTTTGCCTTTGGCCATGCTGGCTAAAGTTGCTAGTAGTTACTGTATTTTTCAGAGTATAAAACACACCTTTCCCCCCCAAAAAAGAGAGTGAAAATCTGGGTGCGTCTTATACTCCAAATGTAGCCGTGCCCAGCTTCTCAAACGGAGGTTTCAGAGGATGAAAAAAGCATCAGAAACGAAGCTTCAGAAAAGAAGCCCCCAAACAGAGCTTCGGAAAAGAAGCCCCCAAACAGAGCTTCAGAAAAAAAGCCTCCAAACAGAGCTTCAGAACAAAAGCCTCCAGAGCTTCAGAAAAAAAGCACCCAAACAGCGCTTCAGAGGCTTTTTTTCTGAAGCTCTGTTTCAGAGGCTTTCAGAGACAGAAAAGAAAGTTTTTTCTGAAACAAAGTTTCAGAGGCAAAATAATAATAAAAAAAAAACAAGGCACAGAGCTCGCAACCAAGGAACCTGTTGCTAAAATTCACCTCTGGAAATAGCTGATTGGGGGTATTCTGGTAGGCCAATCCACCTGCCAATCAGCTTTTTTCTTATTTTCCTCCCCAAAAACTAAGGTGCATCTTATACTCAGAAATACAGTATGTAGTACAACAATGAGAAACGCTTAGAACAGGGGTGGGGAGCAATGGCCCTTTTATGACTTGTGGCTTTTATGACTTCAACTCAAGCAGGCTGGCTCAGGAATTTCTGGGAGTTGAAGCCCACAAGTCATAAAAGGGCCATTGCTCCCCACCTCTGATTTAGAGGATCACCCATTCCCCAATCTGGCTTCAAATCAAGTCTAATCCCATTAGCACATCCAAGTCTAACCAGCAGAGGGCATCATCTATTACTCAAGAGGTCTACAGCTGGATAGGATTTAAGATTCCAGACATGAACCAGAGGTCACCTTGTCTTTAAGTTAATAAATACCCTTCCCACACAATCTAATGTTTCCGCCTTGTACATATTTGTTTCTCGGTATGTACATTTCATATTTGAAGCCCAGTGATTCCCATTCCTGTATCTCATTATTTCCGCGGGACAGATCATTATTACACAATGGTCAGATCAATTGTCGTTTAAGTGTTTCAGGGGAAATGACGAAGTGCTTACAAATTAAAAGTGCCATATTTATATTACTTGAAATAAAAGTATTTGAAAGAAGTTTTGGGATGAATACGAAATCTAGCCTTCCCCACCCTGTCACTGCAGCAATAATCCAGTGAAGGACAAGAGTGAAAACATGATATGATTGGGCATAGATAGCAAATTGGAAAATATAACTCCCTCTCCTCCATCTCATTAGTTTATTTGTTTTCCTCTTTAGCATTTATTACACATACAGACACAGAGACACACAATGAATGACTGTTTAGCTGGCTTGATCTGGTAAGAAGTGTAGCAATAGGTTTTCAAGTATCAAATGGTTCTTTGTATACAGAATAGATCCATTATAAATAATATAGCTGAATTGTCTGCCCCCCACCCCCCGTTTGATTTTATTTTTCTTCCATGGCCTGAGAATGCAACAGAATTTACATGGCTACATTAGGAATAAGCAATTAGATTAAATACAAACTTAGACAAAACATGGTCCACTGGAGAAGGAAATGGCAACCCACTCCAATTTCCTTGCCAAGAAAACTTCATGTACAGTATCAAAATGGCGCTGGAGAAGACAACTGAGGGTCCTTTGGACTGCAAGGAGATCAAATCAGTCACCACCTAATGAGAAGAGAGGACTCATTGGAAAAGACCCTGATGTTGGGAAAGATTGAAGGTGAAAAGAAAAGGGGATGGTGGAGGATGAGATGCTTAGATAGTGTCTATGATAGTAGGCAATGAACATGAATTTCTCCAGAAGACAGTGGAGGACAGGGAAGTCTGGCATGCTGTGGCCTATGGGATCGGGAAGAGCTGGACACAACACAGTGACTGAGCATCAACAAAACCTAAAGAGCCAGTTTGGTCTAGTGGTTAAGGCACCAGACTAGAAAGCAGGAGACCATGAGTTCAAGTCCTGCCTCAGTCAGGAAAACCAGGTTGGTGACTTTGAGCCAGTCTGTCTTTCTCAGGCCAACCCACCTCACAAGGTTGTTGTTTAGGGGAAAATAAGAGGATGTTTTCTACCTTGAGTTATTTTTAATAAAGGTGGGATACAAACACACACATACCTAGTCTTCTATCCATCCATCCATCCATCTTTTTTCTTTTCTTTTCTGAAGAAATAGTCATATACATTTACCACTATTAAATTGTTAGAGTTCATGGACATTTTAATTCTGTAAATTCCTAAGCATAATCTTAAAACAATTGCAAGTTCAACATGACCTATATCTAACATTGATGGTTCTCTTTCCCCTTCCAGATAATTTTTTTGAAACCTTCTCTGCTTTTCTCTATTCCATGTAAGACATTTTCATTGTTGTAAAAATGCTTTAATATTTGTATGAGCTGTATGAGTTGTATGAGCTGTTAAGAAAATCCAGGATCCATTACAACTATCTCCTTCTAATCTCAACTTTAGCTGCTCTAAGTTTATACATCTGTGTATCCTAACTGGGACTCAAGATGGCTTCCAATTGGAAGTGATAATATGAATCATTTTACTGATCTGCCACAACAAACAGGAAAGCCACACAAAATTTCCATCTTCATATTTTTGAGCGCATCCAGTTATTGATTCCCTGAGTCCTGCTTTGGACTTACTACATCGTGTTTAGACTGCTTTTCTTGCAGGCTGTTTGCAACATTATCACATTCATTAGTTCAAAATGTCTTTAAAAAACACAGTGTAATCGATCAATCAGTCCATTAATGACAAAGTAAACTTCTGTACCAGTTCACATTCTTTTTATGTCCATATTATGTAACACCATAGTTATGGCTCTCAATTCTGTTTCTCAATTGAATCTGACCAGATTATGCATTTATATTACTTAGTGTTGATTCTGTTTCACCTTTCTAAAGAAGTAATGATAGACCCAGAGAGAGGACCTAGACACACAAAATGTATAACCTCAAATATTTAGATCAAAAGTAGAAATTGATGAATAGGGATGTGGTGGCTCAGTGGCTAAGACTGTTGATCGAAAGGTTGGCAGTTCAGTGGTTCAAATCCCTAGCGCCGCGTAATGGGGTGAGCTCCCATTACTTGTCCCAGCTTCTGCCAACCTAGCAGTTCGAAAGCACGTAAAAAAAGCAAGTAGAAAAATAGGAACCACCTTTGATGGGAAGGTAACAGTGTTCCGTGCGCCTTTGGCATTTAGTCATGCCAGCCACATGACCACAGAGACATCTTCGGATAGCGCTGGCTCTTCGGCTTTGAAATGGAGTTGAGCACAGCCCCCTAGAGTCGGGAACTACTAGCACATAGAATATTTCATGTCAACAGCCCATCCATATACAGAAATGATGTTTGTGTAGTGGGTTGGTCCAACTAACCCCAACTGGGGAAACTAATCCACACAACTGAGTCTCAATTGATAATATATCCAAAGTCCCCTAGTATCAGCATGACAAAGATTGATGAATCACCATTAGTTCCCTACCATTAGTAGGGAATTGGGACAATCACACAACGATTTGAACCTTGTGGAATGGAGTTTCTCATCCTCTTTTTTGCCTCACAGTTCTCAGTTCTCTCAGCCAAATCCCAAGAACTGGAGAATTGATTATTGCCACTGAAAGAGTAATCCTATGTACTTTAAAACTGTCCTGTATAGTAGACTTTGAATTGAAAAAAAAATCATTATTATGAGTATATAGTTAGCTCAACACAAAGGTACAGAAATTCTCACAGGGTATCTGATAAGAAGAAAAATAGCATCAACACATCTATAAATCAGAATTGAATAATCTTAATTTCCCTTAATTCTTTGTGGATTACCTATTCTGTTCTGGACTCCAAAGAGTTTGGACCAACATACATGTGGAAATGATGAATCGTCCCGTTTTATCTTCACCACAATCTTCTAAAATGTGTTAGTATGAAAGACAGATGATTGTGAAAAGCAAACAGCTTGAAAACTTGACAAACATTTACAACCCCCTCCAAATCTGTGAAATTAAATAATGAACAAATGCAATAATAAAGAATGTTGTCAAGTTACAGGTTCACTATTGTATGAAAACCAGTGCTGGCTTCTTCCCTCTTACAAAAAATATTTTGGAGAGGCAAAATCCAGTTTTTGATAGAGTGTTCAGGTCCTCTATATCTGGTGACATCTGGAAGGATGCAAGCATTGCTTTTGACCTAAATCCTTGGCAAATGCTTTAAATTCCTTTTATCTGATTAATGAAAATAGTTATTTAGTCAAGTACAAACCACTGCACTTTTAACAAACTGGAAATGGTCAGTTTATTCTTTTAAAAAATTAAAAGACAGGAAGCATGTTTTTCTATGCAGAAAACATATTCTGTTTAAAGGAACATAGAGAACACCTTACTGAACTACAGCAGATTTCCTCCATAGTTCTTTTACTACTGCTACTACTACTACTGCTACTACTACTACTACTACTACTACTACTTCCCTCCTCAGTTTATCATCATCATAACTTGATACATGGGAAGCTACACTAGAAATGGTCATTAAAAACAGGCTATGCATTTTCAGACCAGCTAAAGTCTTGCTGAGTCACCGCAAAGAACACCAGAAATGTACATCAAGAGTATATATTCCCAGCAGGGTCCCCCAAGATGTACAGGCAATCCCAGTTGCTCAGCAGAAGCAAGCAGGCACCAGACAGGATTGCAGTGATATACGAAGATGTTGTAGGCAGATGTTCACTTCAGTAATAACACCTAAGGCCATGATGGCGAACCTATGGCATGCATGCCAGAGGTGGTACGCAGAGCCCTCTCTGCTGGCAGGTGCGCCGTCGCCCCAGGTCAGATCTCCATAGCATTTCTTTTGTGAACTTCTGTTTCCCTGCAAACGCCGAAACAGAAGCTCATGAAAGAAAAAGCTTTTATCTCTTGCTGTGCTGCTGGTGTTGGGATGCCCCGCCTCCCACCGGCCCGATGGTCTACAGGTCTCTGCTGGGCATGCACTCATGTCCACACACCAGAGGTGGGATTCACTTACCTTCCCTACTGGTTCACAAATGTGAGCACATGCACACACTCGCTTCGCTCGTGTGTGCCACCTCTACATGCACATGGCTTTACGTCTGGGCAGGTAGGCGGAGCCTCCTGCAGTCACCGCTACCAGTTCGTGTGATCCGGACAGAACCAGCTGAATACCACGCACACACCTTTCAATTTGGGCATGCGCGCATGTGCAGTTTGGGCATTTGATGTCTAAAAGTTTTGCCATCACTGATCTAAGGCATCAATCCACACTGTGTAGTAGAAGGCAATGATAAATTCGTCCAGCTAAGCTTGAGGTAAAAGGTATTTCAATATTAAACACGCTGGAAACATGCGAACATAATCAGGAAAATATATAAGTACATAACAACTTAATTATTTATTTGCATAAGAAATACGAAGTTGTAAGCTTTCAAACATTTTTATCTTGCTTTGTTGTAATAAGAGATAAACATTCAAGCTGTTGTTTTGTCAAAGCAATGTAATATTTTCCTGTGTCCACGTATCACCATCCCATTTCAATTTCATTTTTAGACAGCTTTCCTTCTATTTCAGCTGTGTTTGGAGGTTTCCTAAATGTCCTCCTTAAAAAAAAAAGTCTCTCTCATATATGTTACAGAAAAGCGGAAAAAAAGACTTATGACAATTGAGCCCAAAATTTCCATTATTATTATAGCAAGACAGTTGTTAAGTGAGTTTTGCCCCATTTTACGACCCTTCTTCTTGCCATGGCTGCTAAGCGAATCACTGAAGTTGTTAAATTACTAACACAGTTGTTAAGCAGGTCTGGCTTCCCCATTCACTTTGCATGTCAGAAGATCGCAAAAGGTGATTACATGTCCCGAGGACATTGCAACATTATAAAAACATGCCAGTTGCCACGCACCCAAGTTCTGATTATGTTACCGTGGGAATGCTGCAATGGTCGTTCAGTGTGAAAAATGGTCAAAAGATACTTTTTTCGATGCTGTTGTATCTTCGAACAATCACTAAACAAATGTTTGTAAGCCAAGGTCTACCTGTAGTTCTCAATGACCCCGGTATAATGATATTGAAAGTCATAACACCACAGAGTCCCCTGAACTGTCATTAGATAACATTTTCAGAAGGATTTTTATTTTAAAAAACCAACTACAGTGGGAGTCCAAATATTATTCTGTTACAGCTATAGATGAAGAAACACTGCAGAATATCAACAATGCCATCATTGCTGCAACACGTTCTGAGTCAGAAACCTGTGATTATAATAAGCATAGCTTTATTTCCTGTCTGTCTATTCCTGAAAAGGTTCTTGGGCTAAACATCTCTGCATCTGGTGGTCCTGACAAAAATTAGGATCTCCTAATGAGAGAAGGCGTTAGAGGCGTCCATGGGGAAGAAGAGAGGTTTCCAAAAAAAATCAAGATGGAAGCCAAAACCCAGCTCCTTTTTACATATGATTATGCACAATACATATAAAGAGGGTGGGGTTTTGTCCATGCAGTCACAGCTACCACAAATCAGGCTCATGTTTACATATAGAGATTAAATCCCAAATGGGATGATAGGTGCCCGGAAATGTCGGTTTTGTGTTGTGCAGGAATTAAAGCCGCCACAAAGAAAATAAATGCGTGTTCATAATATTACACTCTTTCCAATGTAGTAACATTCTTGCTGGTACCTAATATAGTAAAGGTATGAGGAGCTGTGTGTAAACAACAGGGTAGCAACCAGTAGCAAGGTCTGTTCCTGAGAAATGAATGGCTTTAAAGTTTTGGCAATTGTTAAGTCACCGTATGTCAGAACTGGGTCTTAAGACTACTCAGACTTTCTAGAATCTAAATATAATTAAAACTGTTGGAATAAACATGGAGACATTTGAATTATTAGCACCTGAACCTAAGAGTTAGAGAGAAGGCTCAGAACAAAACTTTATTTTTATGATGTAATGTAGGTGGATAATACAGTATGCTATCCTTTGCCCTCATTTTGGGTCTTTCACCTGCAAACTTCACCAATGGAAAGGCCTAAGCAGGAGCCATAAGCATTTGGATGTATAGATCAATGCATTGTTCTGCTACGCCTAATATCTAATAGAGGATGTGTTTCTCTTTTCCTATTGCATGTCTGATAAGGGTCATCTGCAGAGCCCAAGCAGAAAATTTTACTGAAGGGAGAACAAAATAGACATTTACCAGTGCAGTTTAACTTGCTCCAAAACTAGAGGCAAGTGTTCATTCAGAGTTTTCAAATTATTAGGACTAGATAGGCCTCTATGATGAAACTAGAAAGGCCCTTTCGTTTATCTTATTCAGACACCACTCTTCTACGACATCATCTTTTTCTACAACCCCCTGTATAAAATGCGATTTAGGGATTTCTAAACACACACATAGAATAAAAGGAAGACTTGACTGCAAAATTTAATTTCAGTAACAACATGCAGATGTTATTTATGGAACTTTTTTCCAGGGAAATGAAGCATGGCTCGAAAAGACAGTTGCACCTGAATTACATTGCAACAAACTGTAGTTCTCGGTTTACAACATCAATTGAGACTGGAATTGCTGTCGCTAACAGACATGTCATAAAGCACAATGTCACATGACTGCACAACTTATCAATACCAGTTGTGGCAGTCTCAGTTGCTGCATTAAGCAAGGACCTCACATAACTAAGTCTTCTGACTTCCTGCTGGCTTCTCCATCGACTCTGCTTGAGGAAAGCCAGCAGAGAACATTGGAAATCAGGATCACATGACTTGCTACGACATCATAATTGTGAGCCAGGTATTGAGTGCCTTAATTGTGATCATGTGACTATGGGGGCACTGTGAAGCCACAACTCACTCCTTCAGCATAGTCATAAGTTTGAATGGTCGCTAAGTGAGTGGTCATAACCCTAACCTAGAACCACTTATAATATAATCAAACCCTTTATAAACAGAGTGATAAAATTTCTTGATTGCATTTTGGTGGGGTTAAGTTTCTGTGTTTAGTAAAAATATACTCCGAGAACTGTTGCTACCTTTTTTGCTTAGTATATTGCTCCCATCTTGAAAAATGGCTATCATATTTCACATTGTTAGTTATTATGCTCAGCTATCTGAACTGTCATGGCTATTCCAGAGTCTGCACAATCAGAAAATTCTGATTGGAACACAGTCTGATTTCATGTGGGATTTGATGCCAAATTTTAAATTTAGGAATCCATGCCTCAATTACCATTGGAAATCAATAAAACTTTTCCCTTCCCATTTGAGAAAAGAGGATGATCCCCCCCCTCCCCCGATTTAATAATCTAAGCCAAATACAGTCACACATCAGACAAATAGATTTAGGTTTATGTATCTTTCAATTTGATACTACAACAGGAAATTGGAAAAGTGGTCTGTCAGAAATCATGTTAATATTTAATATTAATCATTACGTTCAGAGGCAGTAGAGCTCTGATTACCAGAAGCAGGGGAACAGCAAAAGACGCTTAGCCCAGAAATATTCAGTAATCAACTGAAGAGATAAAATGATGGACTCTGGGATGCTTTTTTTTTATAACCCCTTAAAGTATGTATACAGTACTATAGATTTCTGTTTCTGAAAAAACAGCACACCATGATACTAAGCTTCTCAGAGTGATATGCAAAGTATCTATTATGTATTCATAACTTTAGTCATTCATTACCCATGAAAGTTTAATCAAGTGATTGTACAGTTTTATGTAAGTGAGCTATACCATGATTCAGTTATCAAAGTTTTAAAAATAAATTCTGTGTAATGCCGTTTTACCAGTACAGAGCTCATTTAAGAGTGTCACATGAATTTTTTCTCATTAATAAATTATATTATTATTTTCCCACGGTATTTTATTAAAATGTACTTTTAAAAATATAAATATATTTTCTTTACAGATTGCAAGCAAAGATGCTTTCGGAGAATACCCTCATTTTCCCAAGCAAGACATACAGTATGTCCTCAGTGCCCAAATTATGTTGATAAAATGGTGTGGGGGAAAAAGCAGACTGGAAGGCTAGAATAATAATATTTATCAGCAGAACAAACAATTCGTTTTATAAATATTTTATCTCCTGTACATTATTGCATTGGGAGCCACAACTGTATGCAGCCATCATTCTATAGGAAAGAAGTTTAGAAATGCGAACCAAATTGAGATATGTATATACATGAGTGTGAAGGGATATGTATGAATAATAAATATGTCAGCTCATTATCTGATTGAACAATGTGCACAATCTCTTTAGTAAACATATAAATGATGAAATGTCTTTGAAGTGGATGTTTAGCGACGGAGCAGGGGGGAGAATAACTGAATGCAAAATAAATAAAATAAAAATTGTAAACAAGTCATCATCTTATTTATGGGATATATGGCTTTGTTACTTCTGAGTCCTTCTAAATAAAATGATAAATTAAAGACATTAAATTTTCAAACAGAAAAATTCAAGGCTGAGCTGTGCTTCTAAATGTTTGCACTGCCACCAAAATGATTTGAAATCAAATGAGAGATACTGTAAATCCGCAGCGTTACACAAGATGTACTCATACTAACTAAGGCCTAAACAAGACACGTATTAAAGGAATGGGAGTACATTAGGTAATAAGAGGTTGCAATCCAGTACTGAAATGTTTTCAGCAAACTAATTCCTTCATCTAGCTTTTGTGGCACACCAGAATCTACTCACCAGGATATGAACAAGTTGGCTTCCAGAGACCCATTTATACAATTCTGGTTTTTCAAGTCATACAGGAAAATATTCCACATTCCTTGTTTACAAATCGTAATATCCAGTTAAAAACAGATCTATGAACCTTTGATATATTTTGTGCACAATATGTTTTTGTCTTTGTAAACCAGGTATCTGAACTTTATTTAACACTCCCCCCCCAATGGATTCTAGATTGTAATTCCTGCCAATGAGTTTTTGTAACTTATTTTCTAAGGACGGAATCAAGCACGAGATCTTAAAAACACAAGTCTTGTAAAAAAAAAAGGGGGGGGAATCTTGCTCTCGTCTTCTTTTGTCCTTGTTCCACATGGCCAAAGTTATGCCTTGCTTATTCCCAATTCAGTAGGGAGCAAAGAGGATAGATGCTGGAGTAGCTCGGAGAGGCCCATGTCCTGCCCTTAGGAGAGCTGTGGGTATTGCAGGAGCCTGGAAGAGAGCAGCGGAGGGTCGTGGTGGGAGAGTCAGAGCTGTGGATACTGCCGCAGCGGCAGCAGCAAGAGGAGAGGAGAGAAAGGCAGGTGCCAAAGGCTTAAGAAGATCTTTTTGGAAGGCCAGCTTTGCCTATGGAAAGAGGGGAAAGAAATACTGCGGTGAAATGGTTGATCCCCCTCCAATGTATGGAGCTTGTTCAAAAGGTCTCCTGAAAAAGCTTTTAAGTTCCTGCTCTTCTCCCTGCATCTTTCCTTTCTCAATTTCAGCACGGGAGGCTAAAAGCAGCTGCAGCATTTCCTATCCCTTCTAGTGTCACATTTAGCTGCTGGCGTTATCAGCAGAGCTTCCTGGACAAGGTTTGGGTTTTGCTGCATTCCATTAATGCAAGATACGGAATCTTATGCTATATAATAGTTAAAATGGCAATGAGAACAAGGTTAACCACAGAGAGAAGTATACCCTGAGCACTTGGGAAAAGATTCTACTATTCAAGAGGTGGCTAAACTTTTTGCCATTGCATGCCAGGAGGGGGGCCGGGGGTGTGTGTCGCACATGTGTGCCTACACCCATAAATCTATGCGTCCCCTGCGCATGCGCACACAACCTCCCCGCTCCCCCTGCTCCTGGCACGTGATAGCCCGGTAGGCCCGTTTTTCTCTCTCACCAGGCTCCAGAGACTTTCTAGGAGCCTGGGAGGGCAAAAACGGCCTTCCCCACCCTCCCGGAGGTCCTCTGGAGGCCAAAAATGGCCCATTTGCAAACTTCCCGTCCCATGGGCCATTTCTGGCCTCTGGAGGAC
>JANHZT010001268.1:49721-65595 GCA_032468215.1 Stegonotus admiraltiensis
GGGGAGGAGGGAAGGGTGGGGCGGATAAAATGTTTGTATTTCTTATAAAACTTGTTAATAAAAAAAAGTAAAAGAAAAAAAAGTAAAAAAAAGAAAATTAAAAAAAAAGTTGCCAAAGTTGAGAAACATTGAATTAAAATATCAGTAAACTAGTAAAGAGTGTTCCCTCTGGAGAAAAAGAGGAACATGAGAATGAAAATTCAAATAAATTTACCATGATTTTGTTTAAAATAAGATGGGGCAGTGAGAAACTTGGATAGGCTTTCAAGATGCTATTATTCTACCTTATTACAGTAAAAACATTCGTGAAATCCCTGTCATGCTTATTTCTTGGTCTACTTCAAAGAGTTGTCACCACCCAAAAGAGAATAACTTGTAGCACATTATTTCATATAGCCGCGATAGCGAACCTATGGCACGTGTGCCGGAAGTGGCACGTAGAGCCATCTCTCTGGGCATGCCAGCTGTTGCCCTTTGCTCTTCTGGGTTCTGGGTGTGCACATGCGCATAGGCCAGCTGGTCTTCACTCACGTGTGAGCACTGGAAACAGGAAGAGCAGCTCCCTGGCGTGCATGTGCATGCTAAGAAGCTGAGCTTCTGGTTTCCGGTGTGTGTATGTGCGCTGGCCAGCTGGCCTTTGTGTGTGCCTGTGCACCAGATGCCAGAAGACCAGCTGACCGGCGTGCATGTGCACGCCGGAAACTGGAAGCTCAGCTCTTCCGGAACTGCTCTTCCGGTTTCCGGCACTTCCATGCCTGTGCGCCAGGGAACTGCTCTTCCATTTTTTGGAGCTCCCTGCGCATGCGCGCATTCCCATTTTGGCACTTAGTGCCGAAAAGGTTCGATAACACTGTCATATAGGTTGGGAGAAAGAGAGACAAGACAAGAATTTGAACTTTGATTTCATTGTAAATGGGGTTTGTGTTTGTTATACTGCAGTAACTAAAATTCCTTCTTAATGTGTTTGTAGCTTTTGATTAAAGCATTTACTTATGATAAATTTTGTTTCATTGAAAGGCCGTTTATCTGTTTCTATTCCAGCTTACAGAGAGAAACCTGACCACAGGAGAGCAGTTGTATTCTCCTACATGTGATTCCCTAAAACAGATAGGGAGAGATAAAGTGCCTTTGATATTGGAGTAGCCTTGATGATAACTTTAGAAATTTATCTAATTATGCTTTTAAAGCTAGTCTAAATCCTTTAAAGATATAATAATTTTACCTAGTGCAATGAAGTCCCTTATTTAACTAGCCTCTGTGTGAAGAAACCAGAGCGCAACCACTGCAGCTGATACCACATTTTGTGGTGATAAATTCCATACCTGTACTCTATGTTAAGAATTTAAAATGTAAATGAAAGTGATACAACGAAAAAAGTGTTGGATTTTTAATTTGTGGGTATAAAAGCATACCCATGTCCAGAAGAAAATCTAAAATATAGTTTGGCTTTCCAAAATTCCTCCAAACTAGGTGGTTTGATCTTCTTTTGAGAAAATGGGAGAATACATATTGCTTCCTATTGGGAAAGTATATTGACTTTTTAACTTACTTCACAAATTATGTGACTAATATACAAGATATACTTCTGCATAAAAATTGGTATGCTAGAAGAATGTGCTCTGTGTTATATATAACCATCTCTAAGACATTCAGATCTATATTTTGTTTCGGAAATGCATGATCGATATCATATGTGCTGCAGATTATCATATCTTTCTTATTTTTATTTATTGGGGAAAAATAAAGTGTAACTCTTATTAAATTTAATTATTAAAGCAAGGACTGCCAAATATCTCGATAATAAATACATTTTCTTACAAAATTAACATGATCTAGGAGTAGAATCAAAGAAAATATTTAGGAATTGTGAAACCACAAATACTGTGGAAAAGTCACAAATACTACAGAGTTTGGGAAATGAAAAATTAGGAATAAATGCTGGAATTTCACAACTAAGCTCCTGTTGACACCAGAGGGAATAAACCATATGCTGAGTGGCTCACAGGGAGCAAAAGACTCTACATTTGTATTCTGAAATGCATCTCTAGAGCTCTTTTATGTAATTCAAAATATATTCACTCATTCTCTTATCCTCTGTATTGCAAGGCAAAATACAAAAATGTGAGATTCAAATCTGCAGTCCCTTTATTTTGAAGAATATTTGTTTCGATTTAGAATATATAATCAAAGGACCCCCCATTTACATTTAATAAGTGAATAATACATTTCACCTTCATGCTGCCTGAATATTTAGGAACTCATTTTGTTTCATAATCCATGAATCTGAGGGGCTCACATGTTTAATTCAAATTATTTTATACTGAGAGGATCTATGACTTCTATCACATCAGGACAGTTTCACGTATTAGTATTGATAAACTATCATCATCATGTAGTCCTTAGTGCTTTTCTTTGCATCTTTAAGTCAGTTTTACCTATTGAGGACTGTTTTGATTAGTCCCTGAAATTTTGGGGGCAAGTTTTTTTGGAAGTGGCTTGCCCTTGCCTCCTTCCTAGGGTTGAGAGAGAGTGACTGCCGAATGTCACCCATCTGGTTTCATGCCACAAGTGGGACTAGAACTCCCAATCTTCTGGTTTCTAGTCTGGTACTTTGATGACTACACCAAACTGGCTCTCCACTTGTGCTTTGGACAGGTGTAGATTGAGGTCAAATTGTAAGTTGTTTTATTTTAGTGAGGCAAATCTTCTTGCTATTAACCTTTCCTGCCCAATGTCTCTTTTTACTCTTGAAAGCTTTATTTAAACATTTACCTTATAAAAAGCAGTAGTTGAACTTATGAATACATTATCTTTATATCAACAGGCTTTCAAATTTTTGTTTCCTAAAAAAAGATTTCATTAATTCATAAGCATGTTTGCTACAAACTTTAATCAAACATCACTTTGCCCTTCAGATGTGCATGGACTTTTGCCTTCATACTCTGATCATGCCTTTCCAAGACACCTTGTAAAGAAATTAAATGAAGGATTCTTGAGTTCAGCTTCACAAACAAGCTCTAGGATAAATCAGAACGTGTACAGTTTATTCAGAAAACAAAATAGCTGACACACTGACAGGGTATAATTCCTAAACAAATTTGGTTTAAGTTCCCCTACTACAACTATAAAGAATATTGGGAAGCTTTGGATTTCTCACCAATTATCACCTAATCTATTTTGCATGCTTGTTATAAAATAAAAATAGAAAATGTTTACATTTATATCTGTTTTGAGCCTTGTTATTTTGTAATTTGTATTTCATGTGAAAGGGAAAGGGGAGGAAGTTATGTTCCATGAACAGGTAGTCCTCTCCTTACATCCATTCATTCAGTCACCAGTGAAAAAATGGGTATGTGATTGGCCCCAAAGTTTTGACCATTACAGCACCCTCCCTGGCCTCTCTCAACTCACATGTGTCCTGTGCTAGGCCTCTTAAGTCTTCCTATAACCCCTCCCCACTCCTTATGTTGAGTTCCGTATTTATGTCCAAACTCTTTGGCAATTAAGCATGGTGTGAATATGTATGTATGTATGTATGTATGTATGTAAGTATGTATGTACGTATGGAAATTAGAGCAATAATTCTTTTAAATCAGCCACCATGACAGGTCCTACTATAGGACAGTAGGGCATCTTGTATTTTTCTTAACAAAGTTAAGCAGCTTGGAAATAAATTAATGGGAGGCTTAATTTGGTAGTTGATAGTATCCTTTATTTTTTTCAGAGCTGATAACTTGATAAACTTCAACAACGTTTTTGTTTAGCTGTTCTATTATTTCACTGAAATTCTTTCTTTCCGATGTTCCTTTAGCTATTTCTGTTCTTTATTAAAAAAAAACAACCTTCTCTTATTTCTCCAGTTCAACTTGTGTGGTATTTCTATTTTTTTTTCTATATCCAGTACTGATAAAGACCGAACTTATTCCTTCTCTCTCCTCGTTTATACTCATATTTTTATTGCTGACACATTATTTTCATTACTATCCTTTATTTGCCTATTTAGAAATAGAGCCCAGAGGGGGGAAAGATACAACTTTACTATGCACAAGAGATAATATCTACTGGTAGTAAAAAAAAATTAGATGGCCAAAATGATTTCAATTGTACCATTAATATAATACTGTATATGTTACCTCCAGACTTTTTCATTCTGGTTTTATTGCTTAACAGTTGTCTTCAAATTACAGTATATTATTTGTAATATTCCAGTCCCATCTGTGAAAATACAGTTTCATTTCTATCATCTTTCTGTATAAAAGTAAATGTAATTGACTTGTGCTTATAAGATCACAGTGATAGATATATTGGGCCAGGTTCTACCTTTAGCCCAAGTATGATAATTCCTGCAGTTATCTCATAAAGGTACCTATGTGGAGCCAGTGCAGCAGACACCTGGCTGAGTTCTCTAAACTGGGTTCTATTTTTTGGACAAGATTGAACAAGCGCCGTCGTCAGTAGTACCGACAGAAAAAGGTTTACTTGCCAACCCAGCCAGTTCATGTCTGTAGAATGAGGAAGGGTGTCTTTGTTTGTGTCAGATTAGCCCTGGCAGTTTTTACCCACTAGGAGAATTTCCTACTGTCTCTCTAGATTTATTCAGTGGATGTTAGATAGAAATGTGATTAAATGGATATGAGCTCCGCTATAATTATCTGCTTGATATTCTCAGCTTCCATAACTTGTATGCGACTCTAAACATTAAATAATTTGTAATAATCATTAACTTTTCTTGTAAGCTAAATTAAGTTTATATTTTATAGGTGTATGCGTATATCTATGTACACACATACGCATACACACACATAAAGCAACCATTTGTAAGGAGTGGACTACCTGCAGCCTTCAGTTCTTCAATTATTAAAAAGTGGCTGCTTAGTACACTTCCATTTTGAAATTGAAAACTGCAGTTTAACCCCCAAAATAGGCCATTCAGATTAAAAAATAAATAAAAGAAAAGAAAGGTCTAAATATCTTTAGAGGAAGAGTTTAGAAGAAACCTATGGCAACCTATGGATTGTGGTCACATCCGTTTTGTGGACCTCAGGCTCTAAAAACTTATCTTCTTAATTCCTGATGTATGATAATAGCCTTCAATTCCTGCAAAGAAGAGACCAATGTTACAGGTAGTCCTCAACGTATGATCACAATTGAGCCCAACATTTATGTTGCTAAGTGAGAAATTCATTAAGTGAATTTTGCCCCATTTTATGACTTTTCTTGCCATGTTTGTTAAGTGAATCACTGCAATTGTTAGATTAGTAACACCAATGTTAAGTGAAACTGGCTTCCCTATTGACTTTGCTTGACAGGCAGCAGCAAAAGGTGATCACATGACCTCAGGACACTGCAACTGTCATAAATGTGAATCAGTTGTCAAGCATCTGAATGTAAATCACATGACCATGGGGATGCTGCAATGGTCATAAGTGTGAAAAATAGTCATAAGTCACTTTTTCAGTGCCGTTGTAAGAATGGTCACTAAGTGAATTGTTGTAAGTCGAGGACTACCTGTATTATGAGCCTGCTTCAATTTAAGAAAAAAAACATTTTTTACTCATTTAATCCATGGTGATGTAATCCAGTTCAGGTTATTTGCGATTAAATTGCTGATCCTGATATACCAGTTATATCTATAACACAATTTCTAACGTGCTTAATGCTTCCTTTAGATTAGGGGTGTCAAACTCAAGGCCCGGGGGCTGGATCCAGCCTGAGGGGTGCTTAGATCTGGTCTGTGGGGCTGCCCTGGAAATAGCAAAGGACCGGCTTGTGGTGCCTCTGCCAGAGAAAATGGAGCATGTGAGGGCCATGAGCGGCCCTCCTGAGCTCTGTTTTCTCTGGCAGAGGGTTGCAGGAGGCCGCTGCAGCCAAAAATTGAGTTCGGGAGCCCGTTTTCACTGGCAGAGCACTCAGGCCACCACAGGCATCCCCAACACGAGTGACATCGAGGTGGCCATGCCCACCTGGCTGCGCCCAGCCCAGCCCCCTGAGGTGAAACACAACCCTGATGCGGCCCCCAATGAAATCGAGTTTGACACCCCTGCTTTGAATTATATTTATAAATTTACTAAGGTAAAATCTATTGCATTCTCTCCTCCCTCCTCCGGTGTGGAACCAATTATATTTCCATGGTAAGATTTACAAAGAACTGTAATATTATGGATGATTCTTGAACTTTACCATGGATTATAAGATTACACAGAAAGACCATTCCACTAATTATCAAGTGAAATACAAGAAATATGGGCTTCTTAAAGTAGAGAAGAAATAATAAACTAAATGCTATTACCTAGAAATTGCAGATTTATTATTGTGATTCAACCCTCCCCAGAGAGCCCCAGGAACATGCTCATACAAAAATACTTTTCTGCCCTCTAATTCATTATTTTAGCCCCCTTGGAACACTAAACTAGCAAAAGCATGTCTCTGTGAAAATTAAGAGTTTTTGTACATTTCTCAGCTGCATGCATATAGCTATGACTGCTGGCACAATTGATCACTGGATTTAGAGATCAGGATTGTTGGTAGCTTCCCCACAGTCTTTTTACTAGACTTCTTAGCTTTGATTCTGCTTGCCAGCTATGGGGAAGCTCAATTATACCCACTCTTTCAACTAATAGATTATGAGGAAGGGGGGGATCCTTTAGATTTTGACAATAATAGAACCTAAAAGTAGCAAGAAAGAAGAAGGTTAACATATCCTACTCATGGGAGTTTTGTAAGTAGCCCTTGTTGAGTGCCAGTATTGACAGATTGGAGACAACGGGTTTGATCTCTGATATTATATTAAGACTGTGCAAATAATATATCTGTGAAATATTGCAATGGGTAATGTGCTTCAGGTTGCATTCATTCCCACCTTGGGAAAAAATGGATCCTATTCACCTTTGCCTATATAAATTAAATGATGCTATTTTTAATATTTAGCCGAAGATGAGATATAAGTATGTATTAACTACCAATGGCATAATAAAACAACTGATATTTATATGTAAGAAAGAGAATGTGCTTGGGGTCACTTAAAAGCAAACAGCATCACATTGAGGGCTACTATAATCTCTCTTTATCCATTTGAGAGCTACCACTGGAGGCAACTTTTAACACAGATAGCTGAATCACTCTATCGGCATCTCTCTATTAGATCTGCTATCAGTATTTGCCAATCACTGGTCAATGACTGAAAGTTTAATAGATATTCAGTGGGGAAACAGGAAGACCAAATGAAGTTTCATAGGGAATCTGACCCACCAGTTTTAACAATCACTTTCTATTTCAGAAAGGAGAGCCTATACAGTTTTATTACAAATATTGGCACTGAAATAGACAGAGAGCATCTAGACAAAAATCTCACATAAATCAAGAAGGAGAAGCAAAGAATGTATAGAATGAAAATTTCATTGACCTGATTTGTTAGAGATGTTGGCCGGGACCGGCGTGGCAGAGCCGTTCATGTTAGCCATTGCGCTGTTCTTGGAAGCACTTGCTTTTGGTCTAGTTTTCGTTCCTTCTAGTGCTTTGACCTTCTTGGCATGTTTACTTCCTTTGTAGTGGGCCTCAGCCTGGCTCTACAAAGGAGAACAAATCAGGCTCAACATTCATACTTGATATCACTCACAGATGAGAAGGTGGAAAAAGAAAAGTTATACAACTTGCAATAAGAAGCACTACATTCTTTTGCCTAAGAAAAGTTAGTAGTGCTTCATTGCTAATATTGTTCCAGGATTTCACAAGACACTTTTCGGACTTTAACTGAGATCTTATTGAAGAACATGTATTTTCATGGATTACAGCAAAAGGATCTACCTCCTTATTAGTTTTTGACTTATACTCTACTATAGTTTTAACCCATTGCAAGAAGTTAAATGAAATTAGATTTGGAAATTAGATATTTATCTGACTATTTAAGGGCCCAATTTTACTTCCCATTAGAATACAATTCTATTGAAACCACTATGAGTTTGCATAAGATTATAGCCTACTTATTTGTACCAGACTTTCACACTTGCTTGTTTATGATGGTCTGTGTCTATTACTAGTCCCATATAGTACAGTTTTTATTTTACTTAAAGATAGGTATGCTGTTCTATGTGCAAAATTACATTTGCTTCTGATATTACTTATATTTTACTTTTTTTAAAACATGGAGGCATAAAGCCTCTTTTTCTATTACATAAACAATCCAGCAGATATTATTATGCAAAATTGAGTAAAATCTATATTACATATGGATAGTCTACTAGCACTTTAAGTACTATATACTTCAAATATGGTTTTGGGCAAACTATTCTTATTAAAGAGCCTTTATAATATTTGCTTGCTAGAAAGTCAGCCTTACTAAAATCAGAAGAATTTCTTTTTGGATAAACAAGTTTAGTATTACTAGTTCATAAACTCCAATTGATTAAACAGTTTTCCTCCTTTTTTGTATGATACTAATAAAATTGAAAATCTTGTAATAGTTTTAATAATCTTTATTGTGGTCCATATTTTGGTGACAGATTATTATGTGTTTGCATGTACACATATAATTTAACTTTTATTTTCTGTGCAGTTTTACATAGAGAACATGATTGGCCCCAGGGGTGGGTTCTACTTACCTTTACTACTGGTTCGCAACAGGGCTGCGCGCAAGTGCAGAAGCTTCTGTGCATGCGCAGAAGGATTTTCATGACATCAGGGTCAGTGGGCAGGGCCTCCTGCCAGTTTTACTACCGGTTCTATAGAACCGGTGAGAACCGGGGGCAACCCACCACTGATTGGCCCTATAGAAACACAGTGTTTTCTTTTTTTAATAACAGAAAAAGTGCTTGGTGTTATTTGTTTCTTAATCTAACTGCTGAATCTTAATGTTTTACTTGCACTGATTCTGAAGATAAGTTATTTACATGTCACAAGGATTGTTACTGAACACAGATGTATGCAGTATGTGCATTTTCCTTTTCATTCCATCTGTTTGACTTACACCCAGGTGGCCAGGTTGTCTTATTGCGTGCAATCCCAGAGTGGCTGTTCTGTAGCACCTACTTGCACTCAAACTAATTCAGTCACCCTTTCTATGGCAACATAGTGTTAACAGCACCCTGAAGAGTTTGGAGTCTAGCAGAGGTGCTGAGAAAAGCTTTCATGCTTGGGTTAATGGCTGGCTTTCAATTTAACACAAGCAGTCAAGAGGCTGTATTCCTAATGCATGTCAGCCATGGCATTATTCTTAGTGGCAGATTGCATGATACAACAAACATCTTGTGTACTGTATTTCTTTCTATGTGTGTGCCACCAAAGTCTGGTTGTACTTTAATGATAGGTATGATATTTTTTTCCCTTTCAATTGCCATACAGAGGAAGAATTATTTAAATGAAAGTGTGCTAGAGTATTATACACAGTACTTACGTATTATATAATGCACTTGCAATTATAATCACTATAAAGTTATATGCAATTTTCTGTTGTTCAAGAAGCAGTGGACATGTAGGAGCAGTAGTAAACTTGTCTATCACTGCAATAGGAAGCTAACTATTTGTTGACCAAGAATAGCTATGAAATCCTGAACTATATAATAAAAATTACACTTACGATGTTTTCAGACACTACTTTTATTGTGCAACCATCCTGCACTGTTCATTACATTACCTAAGGTAATTCATTCCAACAACTCTGTCTTCCATTGGAATCAATTCCACATTTCTCTAACATGTTTTTCATTGTTTTATTTCTATTAAGGAGAAAACAGAGTTGCTGCACATCCTTTGAGTGGTAGCTATAGGAACCATTTGTCTGGAAGCTCTTCTAACTTGTCCCTTAGGCCCAGCTATTTCTTTCTATTCTTGCCATCACATTTCTGGGCACTGTTATTGCTTTTAGCTTTCCAAAGTAAAAAAAGGACTATGTGCTCTCTGAATAGCATATGTAAACCGACTGTGTCAATAGATATATCAGCAAAGGAAGAGAGGAGATGGGGGTAGACCGCTCTAAAACAATTTTCTATCAAGAATTTTATAAAAATGAAAGCAGAAAGTAAAAAGTCCCCAAGTGCATCTTTTAACAAAATATTTTTCTATTACTTCCTTTTCAAATGTCAAGGACAACTCATATGAAATAAATTGGAGTTCTCCTGGTTCCTTCATTACCTATAAGGAGAGAGCAGAGGAATATAGCATTATTAAAGGTGGCTTCAGAGCCACATGGGAAGCAATCTGAACTCTCCACTAATCAGTCAATAGTGGCCTTGGTCACTTTCCATTAAACCAGATCTGCTTGCACAAAATCCTGCCCTTGAAGCTAAGACCTCACCTCATAACGTACGGTCAACTGCAACAGTGTCAACAGTGTCCACTTCATACTATATGAATTTGAAGCCATGACTGCTTATAACCATATAGAGACTATTCTTCTGTTCATTACCCAACGATTCCGTGTCTGTGGTCTTCCTAAGTGGAGGGGTCTAGCACCGTTAATCAAAAGATGCTGAATGGATTATGCTATGTTTTACTTCTGGAGAAAAAAAATGATTGAAGAAGTGGTAGGTTAAGACAGGAGGGATGCAAAGGAAACTTCTGAACCCCTTGCAAACTTCTATGAACAAAGCAATGTAACTGTAGAACACATTCTCCATTTGGAATATTTTTTAATCAACTTTTTTTTTTGCATCCACATTTATTTTGAAGGGTTCCTGATTTCCACAATCCTATCTCCAAAGATGATGCAACTTCAGGAGATGTGGCTCTTCGAAAATTAAGTGTTGAGATTCTCTGAGCGCAGCTACTCATTAAGTTTAGAGCATGTGGATGGGTAGTATAAACCACGCCTCTTTCAGTGTTTTCACTGTAACTTCATTCACAGAATAGCCTGCTCTACTAAAAAGATCCAAGGGTAGAATAAGAAACTACAACATGATAAGCAGAGGTGAACCTGAGACAAAGGGTTACTCAATGTAGAGTTCATGTAAAAGCCTTTCTACTTATAGTTGCGATGAGTGCAATGTTAAACTTAAACTATGGCTGGCTTTGCTTCACTTTATTCAATCCTCATTTATTGTATGTGAAATCTGTTCAAAGGACTCACTCAAGCCCAAACAGATTTAAAGCTAATTATAACCTCATTTACATAAAGACGTAGTACAATCCTATCCATGATTACTTATAAACAATTCTATTAATTTTATTTCGGTTCTTTCCGAGATAAGTATGTGTATAAATTGTTCTAGACATCCAACTGATAGACACTTCAGTGCTAATTTAAAAAAAAAAACGTAAGAAAATCTATATTATCTTGAAAATGGAAACCATCACCAGTCATATTTTCAAAGCATTAAAAACTCACAGAATTTTTTAGAAAATGGAATATAGAGATCAATCAAAGCCTGACCATCTTATGGATTCATTATTGTTGAAAATTGCATATTACTATCTACAAACTATCTATTATATAAGTAGTACTGTTTCTCAGCCATTATGGTTATGGTCCTGCATAGTGACCAGTAAGTTCAAATATTACCTTCTCTTTTATCCCTCCCTCCCTTTTTGTAATCCTTCTGTACAGATAGTCCTTGACTTATGACCACAATTGGGACCAAATGTCTGCCACTAAATTATGAGGTCATTAAGTAAGTGGTGCTCAATTTTATTAAGCAAATCCAGCTTCCCACATTGACTCTGCTTGTCAGAAGCCACTGGGAAGATTGAAAATGGTGATCATGTGATCCTGGGATGCTGCAACTTTAATTATATGCTCTATTTTTCTTTCTATTCCTCCAAGCAATCATATGATGTTTGCAGCTACTAAAAATTTACAATGATCATATATTGGGTATTCTATAAATGAACATAGTTTCTTAATTTTGTGTATTTTACTGCAAGTATATAAGCAACTAGTTCATCTCTAAATTTTGAAAACGTAAAGGCATTTTTTTAATTGACAAAAATTATTTAAAACAATTTTCAGTGGCGCATAAGGAGCTTAACTACTATTATTCTCAGATCATATGATTTTTAGTTATTTTTTATTGGCTTCCTGAAATAAACTACTGTTTCTTTTACAGGTAGTCCTCATTTAGTGACCACAATTAGGACTGGCAACTCAATCTTTGAGCTGAGGAGTCGTTAAGTGAAACTGCAATTGAGTATATAATCTTACTTCAACTTTCCTTTGCTTTATAAACCTGTAAAGATTGTAAATGCAAGGACTGATCACAAAGTTACTTTTTCATCACTGTCATAATTGCAAATGGCTACCAAACAAGTTAGTTGGATTACCTATATGTACAGATTTGTTCAGGTGTGATGGCTCAGAAATTAAAGACACTGAGCTTGTCAGCTGGAGAGCTGACAGCGCAGGTTCAAGGCCCCAGCTCCTTACAACGCATGAGCTTCTATTACTTGCCCCAGCTCCTACCCACCTTGCAGTTTGAAAGCATGCAAGTGCAAGTAGATTAATAGGTACCACTTCGGATTATAATTACAAAGTAAAAACTAATACAGACTAAAAAGAAAAAAGAAAGAAATAGAAGGCATAGAAAAGACAAAAAAAGAGAAAGAGAAAAAATAGTAAGAATATCGTAAAGAAAAGAAACATATAAAGAAGTGCCTTTTCCCTTCATCAAAACAAATATAAATAATTTTAATAGCTTCACACCTTTTCTTATAATACAACATAGATATCTTCTTCTCATATCCCATCCATCAACAAATCCTGTCAAACAATCATTTGTTATGCAGAAAACCGCTGCATAAAATTTTGATCACTGAAAAAAATTACAATGGCCTGCATAAATAAAGATATGAAAAACAGACGTAAGTTACCTTTTCTTGATTCTCGCTTTGAGATGTTTCTTTGTATCCTACTGCAACTTGTTATTTTTTTTCACCAAACCACCATTTCCTTTCCTTTATTGCACAGTAAAATGACACACAGCAAATGTTTTACTTACAGCTGATTCAGAAATAGTGATATAGACTAAGAGTTACTGTGCTTTTAGTAATACATTGCTCTGAAATCTATTTCCACTATTCAATGATGGAACCTTAACAAATATTATTATGTATACAGCCTGGTGCTTGCCTTCCTCAGCTGTGACTAGACTCAATAATGACATGCAAATTAGCCAATTCCCACCCACTACTCTTGAAATATGCACAACATAAAATATCTGCCCATTTTCCTTTGATTAATCTGCCCTTTTAGCTTCACTCCAAGGCTGAGAAAAAGAAACAACACACATTCACAACTGAAAAAAAACAACAAATCAAAGCATGAAATTATGTACAGAAAGTAATCTATTTTCATAGTTATAAATATTTTAGATTTGCTTTTAATAAACAATAGCTATTTCTTTTTAAACTGGTTCATATGGAAAAAATGAAAACCTCTCAACTGTAAAATTTTATTTAAAGCTGAGATTGATCTAAATGAAAAAAATGTATTCAGAAAGCATTGCTGATTGGGTCATTGTTATAGATGATTTCTTGTTTTGGCTAACTATAAAAATGTAATGTAAACATATGAAACACAACAATCTGCAACTATTAGGGACAGATTTGAAAAACATTAATCAGTTTCATTTTTGGACTAAATGAATAGGCCTTTAATAGACTATGTAATCAATCAGTTAATCTAAACTAGCTAGTTTAGAGATCTTTAGAATCTAAAGCTAGTTCTGAGTAGATTTGGAATAATTTTGTTGTCCTCCACAGGGAAGAAAAATGCCAGAGAGTTGGAAAGAGGGCAATATAGCAAGGAGAAGATTTGGCTTTAAACTATTGGCTGATGTCATTATTGAATAATGACTACATGTTGTTCACAATGATTCTAACTGACAGACTGAAAATAATCTCACAAGAATTTATTCATGAGAATCAATGTGGGGTTTTCCCCTTTAATTTAGGTAAAGGATAATGATACTAATGTGTTGGACATTTTGGAATATTTGGAGCAATATAAAACAAGTTGCTTTGATCTTCTTAGATGCAGAGAAGGCCTTTGACAATTTAGCAATATTTTATTTAAAAGAAGAATTTCAAACTTCTGTACTAGCAGAAGGGGTATTCTTCAGAATTATTTCTTATAATTGGGACTTAGGACCTATCAACTCCAGCCCCCATGTCTAATAGTCAGGGATGGTTGAAAATCCAACTGAATCAGTGAAGCATGATAGATTTCTTGCATCTACTCTATATGTGAAGAAAATAAAATGAGGATTTCTGGGGGCAACATAAGAATTAACTGAGTACAGTATTTGCAGGACTATATTTTGAGGACAAATGTCAAAAACGTTAAATGTTATTCTGCATGCAATTTGGTAGTTGTGTACTTATGTTGTAGGATCCAATCTGGGTCGGTCACTGGGACCAGAGGTTTTGTCTTCCGAGGTTTTGGACTCATGCTGGAGCCCATCTTCAGGGAACTTATCTCTAGCAGAGTGTGTGCTATTCTGTATGTGGCATTCATATGGTGCCTGTTGTGAGTGGCTTTTTTATATTATTAGAAGTATTTAATATTATGTATTATTGGGTGTATCTTTTTATGTATGCCAATATTGTTTAAATGTTTAACATTACAAACATACAACTACTATTAATTCGTGTATTTGTTTTATTTGAGTACAAAAACTGGATTCCCTTTCAGTGTATTATGTCAGTGCATTTTGTTTTTCCTACAGCTGTGAATCAACTTGTCTGAATCCCAAACCTGAAATGGATTTGAGGCTATTTGAACTCATTCAAAGAGCACCTCCTTTTTTGCTAGTGCCCCTGCTTGTGCATGTACATGCAGATAAACAGCAGGAGGAACCTTCAAAGCAGCTACTTTAATAGTTTGATAAGCGTACTTAGCTTCTGCCAGCACGCTTTGCAAAACATCCCTTCTGAATTCTTTATGCAACATTATGTCACCATATATATTTCCCAGCGCATCCTCCACCTATTAGTTATTAACAGCTGAAATTGATTTATGGAAAAATAGCAGATAGAGTTCTCTTGATAGATCCAGTTATTAAACTGACTAGAAAATGGGCAAAGTGCAGAGACCTACAAGTGCCCCTGAAGTTTATTTCCACCAAGAAAATGATAGGAAGGAGAGGAAAAAAAGCCCTGGGCTTAAGAAACAAAAACCTGGATGAAATGTACAGAAATTAAGAAAATATGAAATTTGAATAATGAACAAAGAGGCCCTTATTTAAACTGTGTTAACTACAGCCTGGAAAAATACTTGGCCTTTTCTAATGTTTTCTACTTTCCCTACAGTTATGAGATATGTCCCTTGTGGTCAAATTTCAAACAAAGTGGAGATTTTGCTAAATGGCTTCTTATGGGCCTATCAAGTAACACCTACATTCTGGAAAACAATCACCTCTATATGACGCCTCAGATGAAAGGGGTTCTGAGGCAGCGGCTGCTCTAATTTAGTGCATTTTCAGTATGGCTCTTTTTACAACGCAAACCCAAACTTGGGAAGTCATCAAAGCAGACTGCAATACGTGAGCATCAGCAGTAATTTAATTCTGTTTGCCTCTCTTAAGGGGGAGTTTGTGACAGTCATTCTACCTGTGTGGGTTTTTTGAGAGGGCAGGCATATTCTCCCATATTACAGAGAACTGAACTTTATCCAATCCCTCAAGGTTGCTGCGTGCAACCCCATCTTGTCGTTTCCACAGATCAGTCAGGCCGGCAGGTTTTTTTGTTTTTCAACTGACTAAATGGTGGGCTTCTGAATCTGACTGTGTCTCTCTGGGGGCTAAGGCTGGGGCAGAGGTGTTTTGATAGTTTTCCAAGTAGAAGATAAAAAACTTTAATCAATTCACAGACAAAATAGCTCTCAGTTCTGGTTTCTCTACACCCCTTTGACCCTCATCATATTATTTCCACCCATTTTATTTGCATTCAT
>JANHZT010001268.1:139200-154910 GCA_032468215.1 Stegonotus admiraltiensis
GGGAGTCAGGTATCTCCCCAAGCTCCTTCTGAAACCCTTCAGGGTCCATTAGGCATCTGGGGCAGAACCACTTAATCAGCTCTGCCTCCCTGCGATGGAGGAGTGGCGTCTTAAAGTCCAGCCTCAACAGGAAATGATCTGACCACGACAAGGGCGAGACCTTGCTTGCTTATAGGCATTTCGCTACCGAACTAGGTAACATCAATAGTGTGTGTGAGTTAGGAGTTTGCTCCTTGTGTATATGAAGCAGCTTACCCTGTCAGTGTTGGCGTGGATTTAGTTTTCTCCTTGGTAGTAGTGGCTGTTCCATCCTTACACTGTACATTGTCCTTACACTGTAGAATCCATACAGTCCTTAGACACACATACTACCAAGGAGAAAACTTCACTACCACCAACACTGGCAGGGCCATCACCATCATCAAATTCAGTCATAGACCAGCATGTACTTGCAGGGCTATTGTATATAAACAGGGAGCAAACCACACACTCCCTAGCAGTGAGGATGTAACCTAGTCAAGTAATGAAACATCTGCAAGCTACATAGTCTCCTCTATTAGATACCTCTGTATAAGAATCATTATTGTTACTGAAATATACATAAGACCTTTCACTGACTATCCAAGACAGAACTACAGAACATTGGGCTGGGGTGGGAGCAGAACTGTTATTCTTCTCTTGTATAACTACTGAACGTGTGTGTGTGTTCCCTGTCTTCACTTTCTGCTGTTGAATAAGGCTTCCATCAATAGTCAAGCTGCCCCCAGCTACACCACTATGCTTCTGATAAAAAGCAAGGGAGATGGATGGCAGTGAATTGCCTAACAGGCTGCAAATGGATAAATGAATAAAAAGTAAAAGGACTCTGGTGTGTTAAAGGGCATTTTTTAAAAAAATGGGACAGGAAAGCTCAGTCTTAAACCCCATGGTTGCCTAAAGGAAGAGATGCTATCTATTAATGGGGACTGCTAGAATATATGCAAAAATGGAGTGAATGGACCAAAATATAAAAGGATAGTGATTTGTAGAATCTTCTTTTGCAGCACAATGCTTTCTGAATTCTCTTTGTTAAGCATGCTACAGAGAGCAAGAGAGGCATTTAGGGGACATTCTATGCAATTAATTTTTGCTCATGCTCGTGATGGCTTTCTTTGCATTGCTTGTTGTTACTGGTGCTGTGAGCAGTAAAGCATTCTTTGGGGGAAAAGAATGCATTCTGGGGTAGCAAGAAACCAGGATATGATCACCCACAGTTCAACCCACATGACCAGAACTAGAGGTGGTTACTCCTAAACAGGAAAATAAAGCTTTGGAGAAATTTCAACTGTGAAAAACAGAATGGATGTGGCAGATAGATGAGAAAGTGGAATGGCATTTGACATTGCCTCATGTCCCATATTCTAAGTGACCTGGTCCTGGCTCTGAATGACAACTTGCAGCAAGTAGAATATGAGATACAAGAATATATGAATCATGTGTTGTAGCCAGAGAGGTAGTGGAAAAGAAGAATGAAAAAAAAAACAACAACCCAGAAGGGGCATTGGTCCTACCTGAACACCTGTTCTCAGTGTCTGTGGAATAGGCCAGGAATGGTTGCTACAGTCGGATCTGCCTAGAGACTGAGTCATAGTTTTTCGGCCATGCCCCTTGCCTTCGTCTCTCAGGCCCAGTTTCAGCGAAGTCACATCAGAAAGAGAAGCTCCGCTCAGAAATCAGAGAAAGGTTGGCTCCAGGCCCACGAGCAGAAATCAGGGGCTGGCCTATTCTGCAGCCACTGAGAACAGGTGTTCAGGTAGGAACAATGCCCCTTCTCCAGTGTAGCTGTGGAATAGACCAGGAATGGAACATATAAAAGCCTGGCAGTCCTAAAGGCGGGTAGCTGTTGGGGCTGGAGGCCGCAAGGCTAAATGCACCTGTTGTAAGCCTCTGCGGATGTGAAGACATCCAATTTATAATGCCTGATGAAAGGCGAAGGAGTAGTCCAGGTAGCCACCCTGCAAATCTCCTCAAGGGAGGCTTGCGAAGCCCACACAGCAGTGGAGGCTGCAGTTCTCGTGGAGTGTTTCAGTCAAAGCCCGCAGCACCCTAGGCAAATCCCAGGTGAGATATCAGTGAATAGTCAGGGGCTGCAAATTACCCGCACCATGCAGAAAACTTTGGATAACGGGGTGGTGCGCTAGAGGTTCCCTTTTGGTACCTGACAAAACAGTAGATAGAGCTGCCATGTGTCATTGAAGAGTGCTGTGCGCCAGCGCCTTGTCGAGGCCCTCCTGCAGGAAATCAAGCATCTCTGGGGTAGAAGCTGAGACAGGTTCAATATGGAATTCGGCGCACCATCTGGCAAATACCGTCCAGGTGGCGTTGTAAATCCTGATATTAGATTGTTTTCTGGCCACCTGGACAGTCTGAATGATTTTGTCGGAGTAATTATCCCACCTCAGGAGGACCCTTTCAAGTGCAAGGCAGTCAGTTGGTGCCCCTGATGCTCCGGATGTAGTAGGACCCCCTGGCTGAGAGAGATCCTCTCTGGGGGAATTCTCCAAGGTCTCAATGCAGACAGGCTGACTGAGTCTGAGAACCAAGGTCATCGGGGACAGTGAGAAACCACCAGGATAATCTCTGCGCCCTCTGAGATGACCTTCCGGATCACGCCTGGTATCAAGGGAAGAGGTGGAAATGCATAGAGAAGACAGGAAGGCCAGGCGCAGCAGAGAGCAGTGGTCCCCTTCACTCCCTGGGTTGGAAACCTTGTGAAGTAACAAGGGAGTTGACTGTTTAGGCAAGAGGCAAACAAGTCCACTATCGGCTTTCCAAACCTATTGCAGATGTCCTGAAAGATGTCTGGGTGGAGACGCCATTCGGCATTGTCCACCGTTGTCCTGCTCAGGTAGTCTGCCTGAGTGTTTGATGTCCCGGCAATGTGGTCCGCCTTCAGGGAGAGGATGTTCTTCTCCGCCCACCTCCCTAGCCGCAAGGATTCCTCCATGAGGCATCTGGAGTGGATTCCCCCCTAGCGGTTGACATGAGCTTTTGCAGCTACATTGTCGGTTAATATTAGAACATGATGTCCCTGCAGTGATTGTTGAAAGTGTTGGAGGGCCAGATATATTGCCTCCAACTCTAACCAGTTTATGTTGTTGGTGAGAACTTGTGATGACCAATGACCTTGTGCAACCTGGGACTTGAGATGAGCCCCCCAGCCAAAAAGGCTGGCGTCTGATGTTAGTGTGATCTGCTGAGGATGTCCACCAGCGGAGGGATCTCCTGACTGTTAAGGGGACCTGACCTTGTTTTGGGGAATTTGAGGTATGTGCCCATTGGTATGGTAGCAGGAACCACTGAAGATTCCTTGCATGTAACCGGGCCCAAGGTACTATTTGCATACATGACACCATCTTGCCTAATAGCTCGGACCGGGTGGCTAAGGGAACCCTGGGGTTCTGCTGGATCTGAACTATAAGAACCCTTATAGGGCCTTTCTTGTGAGAGGAATATCTCCCCCAGTTTGGTGTCTGTAATAGCTCCTAGGTGAGTTATCATGGTGTTGGGAGTCAGATGACTCTTTTTGCAATTGACCAGGAAACTGTGATCCCATAAAGTCCAAATTGATACGTTCAGATCCTCCTGTGCCCTGGAGAGGGAGGAGGCCTGGACCAATATGTCGTCCTGATAAGCTTGCAGTCTCACCAGCATTAATTGCAGGTGAGCTGCAATGGTGGCTAGAATCTTTGTAAAGCACCTGGGTGCTGAGGCTAGCCCGAATGGCATGGCTCAGAATTGCAGGTGCCTGCCTGCATAGCAGAATCTCTGATACCTTCGATGGGCCAGCAGAATAGGGATGTGGAGGTACACCTCCATCAGATCTATTGAGGACAGGAAATCCCCAGGATGAATTCCTTCCAGAATGGATGCTAAGGAACTCATCTTGAACCTCCTGTAGACCAGGTGGGTATTCAGGTTCTTTAGGTCCAGAATTGCCCTCCACCCCCACCCCCCGAACGCTTCAGTACAACGAAAAGGATCAAATAATATCCCTGCCTCCGCTGGTCCCCTGGAACAACCTCTATGGCTTGGATGTCCAAGAGGTGATGAATAGCCTGTTCCATGAAACCTTGTTTGGCACTGTTGTTGGAGACAGGGCATTGCACAAAGCGGTTCGGGGGGCTGGAGAGGAACTCCAGTGAAAGACCAATCTTATTGTATTCAGAACCCAGTTTTCTGATGTTGTTTCTACCCACTGGTCTACAAAGAGGTTCAATCGGCCTCCTATGGGTGGATTGAACTGTGAGTCACTTTTGTCTGCAGAACTGATGGTTGCCAGTTCCACGAAATGGCCGCTTTTGGGGTGGAAATTGCCGTGGCCTGTCACGAAAGGATTGCCTATCCAATTGGCGGGGCTGGTTCTGGGAATAGAATCTCTGTTGTGATGGCCCTTCCTGAGTGGAATAACGAAAGGACTGCCTCCTGTAGAAAGGAGTAGATCACCTGTCTGCCCTTCTAGCTGAGGAAAGTAGTACTTTTCTCCCTGTTATTGATAAGAAGCGGATCCAAAGATTAACCAAACAGCATACCTCCCATGTAGGGGACTGCTGCCAGCCTCCATTTTGCTCTTAAATCAGCCTGCCACTGGCATAGCCACAGCAGCCTCCTGGAGGTTACAGTGGAAGCCAGGGCTCTAGAGGCATATTTGGCGGCGTTTAATGTCACGTCAGCTGAGAACTCAGCTGCCTGGTGAGTTTTTCTGAATGAGAGTTCAAATTTTTTGTCTTCAGGTTTAAGACCTTCAGATATGTCCCATCAGATATGGTGTACAGAGGGCTGCAACGGGGCTGTCTACTGATGGAACATGTAATATCTGAGCAAATTTTGGTGCCATGCCATTGTATTTCCTGTCATTTCCACTAGGGGTAGGAATAGATGCTCAGCTGGCCCATTGTTTTTGGACTACGTCCATAAAAAGTTTGGGAGCTGGAATAAATTGTTGCTTCGCTACCGGCTCAGAAAACAGGCTGTGACTGTGGCCTTGAAGAAGCACCTTTGGTTCGGTGGTTGTTTCATCCTCCGTAAGGCAGACCGTAGCCCTTGCCTTGTGAAATAAGGATTTGAACCGCCCTGGAGGAAAAGCCCCGTGAAGGCTGGGGTTTCAGGGGATACCCCTTTGTCATCAGAAAATTTACAGTGGTTCTCCTCCCCCAGGAAGAAGTCATCACTGTCTCTTGAGTGAGCAGGCGAATAATGCGGGGGGTCAGTCAGGCTAGCTAAAGGCAAAGCCTGTTGTGGAAGTGAAATTGACTCTGAGGCCAGCAACTCAGAACACTGCCTTTGTAGGCCTGTGATAATGCCCTTAGTAATTGCCTGTGCAATCAGGAGTTGGATATTTTTGGGCAAATTAGGCAATTGATCCCCTTGAAGCAGTTGCTGAGGTGCCCTGGGATATCTCTGGAGCATGAATCCTGATATGATCGGGACTGGATGTCCCTTCTGCAATTTGGCAGTCAAAGGTATTATTGCTTCCAATATGTTCCCTGTTCTCCAGCAATTCTGGAGCTAGGGAAAACACACCAAGCCTGCAGTGAGGGAGCTAACTGTTCTTGTAAAGAAGGGCAGGAAACAGAATTATCACTATGGAGGAATTGTTTTTCTATTTCAGCCTGTTTCAGTTCAGGTTTGGAGACCTGTTTTTCTAGGGCCTTTGTCTCCTATCCAAATCTTTAAGCTCTGCTTTTGAGAGCTTCTTGCCCTTGCTCCCTTTGTGGGATTTGCAGGATGCCTTCCTGCTCCCTGAGGCCCCAGCCGCCTCCATGTCTAGGGATCAATTCTCCATTTTAAATTAGGCAACGGTTATTCACTGCGATATTGGTGGCTAGGTCACTTCCTAGGGACCAGACAATGCCTTGTGATGGAGAGGCTAAGCAGTGGTGGCTATACCGGTCACACCGGACTAGCCAGCACACACACGAGCAGAAGTAAGGCTGCTCCAAAGGACAGCTTTCCTAGGGCGAAACTAAGGTTAGACAGCTCCACACACCATTCCAATGTTGAGAAAGGTCAGGTCCAGATGTCAATGGCCGAATTAAGTGCCTCCGTGTGAAGCCAGGCAGTCATGGATGTGTTGCGGCAGCATGCAAAGATGCGCGGCTGTGCTGGTAATAACCGCGCTACAGCTGAATCTGGCATGCCACCAAGGGAATCGCTGTAAAAATGACAGAATGTGAGCCACATTACCATTGGTCTCATTGGTAGCGTAGTCGCCAAAGATAAACGCCACTGAGTTGTCCCAGCTTTTGGGTGGAATGGCTCCACGGTAATCTGAGAAGGCCGCTTTACAGCTGGTCCGTGGCTAAGGCGAAGCTGGGCTAGCAGCATGGATTTAAATGCCTTAGTGGTGGAATAATGGGCTAAATAGGCTGAAAAAATGAAGAAAACCTGAGCCCAATGAGTCCTTGAATGGATTGGGATCAGCAATCTTCAAATATGTCTCTTCTCAGTCTGACTGAGTCGAAACTGGGCCTGAGAGAGGAAGGAAAGGGACGTGGCTGAAACACTATGACTCAGTCTCTAGGCAAATCTGACTGTAGCAACCATTTCCAACATATTTCGCAGCTATACTGGAGAACGAGAAGCTGTTAGAAAGTTGGAAATAAATATGCTATGGACAAGTATGGCTTCTGGGAAAAAGGTACCTCCTGTCACAAAGCTTCTGTGGTGCAATTGCTACTAACAAATTGGAAAATTTGTCCTGAGCTATCATATTCAGTGGTCTGATTCCACAACAAGCTCTCGTTCTTACAAATAGATAACAATTCGTACTACTTCATTACCTCCACTCTTAGTCATGTTACGTAGCATATTTTTGTGCAAGATCTCTTTGAATTTTAGACAAAACTGCTGCCTTAGAGGTTAAAGAATAAACAAATAATAATTACCATGCTGCATGATGGGAGCGTTTATTCGGATGGGAGCAACAGTTGGTGCTAACAATATTTTCTCACTCAATGTTGTATATACTATTGTAGTCCTTCTGATTATTTTAATGTTATTTTAGATGTGACATTGTTTACTGATAGGTCCACAAGGCAGTTTAAAATTTGAGGCATTCTATAAAGTAGTAGCCCAAAATCTTTCTGGTATCTGGGACCACTTTGGGGGGGGGGAAATGTGTTCCACAGACCTGGGAGGCGAAGGGGATGGTTTTGCATGCAACCTAGATCCTGAGTACGCAGATGAAGCTTCATTTGCTTGCCTGCAGCTTACTCGGCCCAATTCCTAACAGACCATGGAGTGAGATTGGTCCACTGTCCAGGGCTTGGGGCCCCCTGCTATAAAGCATTACTTTCTGTGATTTAATGTTGTGAACCAGAAAGTAACCAAGCTCCTTATTGGTAGGGTGGAGGGGAATTGTTATATAATTTCCTGCCTCAACTTTTAAATTATATTCTCTCAATTTGGAACAAAATTTGTGCAAGTGTTCAGGGAGATATTTCTGTTATCGTACTGTAATTTGGTAGGGCTGGCCTTAGGTCTTTTCTAATATCATTTCTAAAATTCCGCATTGCTACAAAGACCATTAAAGATACCCCAAAAATATAGTTTAAAATCAGGGTTTCTTTCTCCCTAGACTTTGTCCTGTTATTATTGAACAGAGTTTTTCTTGTTTCTTAAAAAAATGATACCTATAATTTTTAGGCTTCATCAGTTTTGCTCAAAGAAATTCAGTAGCCCTTATAGCCTAAAGTTATTACAGCCACCCACAATGGATGTCTAAACTTACAACAGAATTAGAGAATCAAGAAATCAATCATACAGGTAGAATATTTCTTTTTGTTCCTTTGGCCAGTAGAAAATAATTACATTTTTAAAGTACCAGTTAACTCAGTAATAACTATATAGTAGGTTATGCTTTTTATCCTGAAACATCCATCCTTTATTTATATGTTTAGCAATGAACCATGACTCCAAACAAAGACTTTCAAAATTACTTCCTAAGGAGGCAGCGTTTTAAATTCTCTCCCCATGACTGGTGCTTTAAAATTTGCTAGTTGCTCAAACTAGAAAGCTATGATATATTTGAATCTTTATTTTATATACCATAGTTCATATAAATACCCAATGATATTCAGTAGTTAATGGGATATAAAACGTAAGTAAAATTGTGAGCAAATGTTTTATGACTGTTGAACAAGCTTATACATTCAAGTATAAAAAGAGATAATCAAGAGATGTAATTTTTGCCTGGCAAAAGCCAAGTTTTAGCATTGTAGTTGTCCTCTATGCCATACCAGCTATGCATATGCAAAACATAAAAGATGTTAAGTCTGGTGTTTTAGAAATAGGTTTTGTTTTTCTTAAGGCATGTTTACATTTCTTATATGGTAATAGGCTCCGATAAATGCAACCATAAAGATGAAATATCAGCATCTATTGGGAATATCACGTGAACATAAATTGTACTTCTAACCTACTTATGAATGTATTATATTCAAGAAAATGCTAGTGACAAATCTGTTCATGCACATTGACAATTGCAGTCATACCCTATTACAATTACTGTTAACTGTTTGTAGCAACTGTTATTTTCAAGGTGCAATTTGTGGTGGCCAAGCTTTCTAGGAAGATTTTTTCTTAACCTAAAAGTCCAGAAGAAGGAAAAGGAGGAGAAGGAATAACTCATTTCTACTTAGGCTCCCTGATTCAATATTATTTTCTTGAGCTGTAGAAACAATATATGTGATGGAGATGAGCTACCCAATGCATGTGAATCATGATCTCCCAGTTTGAGACTGGACAGGGTCTATCTACAGTATGTGAACGTGGCTCAGTCTGGGTAAAGCCCATTTTCTATACTATACTGGTTATTTCTCTTATTTGCTTCCACAACTCATACCAACGTGGAACAATATCTCTCGTCATGCTAATAGGATTTGATGGGAGTCAGAGACCAATGCCAATTGGAAATGGTTGGTTCAAAGTAGTATGAAATAGAGCATCACAACTTCAGGTAATTTACATTCCTACCAATCACATTATCAATGAATTTGAGTGCCATTATGATAGAAATAAAAAGTTAACTTTTCCTAAGATTGCATGCATTTTGCTATTAGAATGATTTTTTAAATATACTGTATACCTTCACCTACTTTTCTAATTAAATGGATTCCTTACCCCTCCCAAGCCAAAAAGCCTTGCACCCTCACTCAGTAAATGAAGAACAATAACCCAATAAAGGCTACCAACCTCAACAACAGTATGCCCGCATCAGGGAAGCTTCTGCTGCAACAGTCACGAAGGCTTCTTGCCTTCTGATTTCCTAGCTTCTAGCAGCCTCTTAGCAGAGCATCAAAGAATAAAGAGGGGGGGGGGAATGGTTAGCAATTACAAGGAGAAAGAAAAGATTGTGGGCAAGAATGATTTAGAAGAGGAAACCTGCTTGTCTGAGTCCCCAGTCACCTTTTTTGTCTTTGCTACTACAGTGAGATTGCTGATGTCTGAAAGATAGACGTCTACTTAAATCTCTCAGAAACTTCAAAAATTGTACTTGTCTCCTTGTTGCTAGTAGAAGCATCATGGATTCTGTTCCCAATGCCTATATATTCCAGTTCTCCTTTCCTACTCTCAGAGTTGGCTGCTTAACTTGCGAGTGTTCTGAAAACAAAGAAAACCACTGCAGAAAAAACAACTGAGAAGAAAGACTCTTTCCTTAGTGCTTCACAAAACACATAGAAGAAAAAGAGAAAATAGCCACTGAGAAAATGAAGACAAAAGGATTAGGGGAGATAGTCAGAAGAGAATCCAGGAGAATCTGGATAAAAAATCCTCCGCTAGTAAGGCCGGTGGTAGCAGTACTTTTTCATATTCATATTCTACTTGAATTTGCACTGAGAAGGCTGCTTTAGCATGCAACACCTGAAATTGTTCTAAGTGAGCATGCAGAGGAATGGAAATTTGTAAGGTTGCATCTTGTGCTTGCAAAAAACCCTGCACAATTTTTAAAGTATCTTTTAAAATAGGACAGATGTAAAGAAAATCCTGCTTTGGGGCTATATATTTTTGAAAATTTAGTTGTGTTTTAGTAATATTATTTTTCCAACCCCCCCCCCCCAAATTGTCAGATGTTTTAGCTCAACCAGGCCTCAAGATTTTGCATTAGGCACAACATATCTCTTGAAACAAGCTTATATCTATCTACATGTATTCCTCAATTTAACAACAGTTCATTTAGTCACTATTCAAAGTTACAACGGCACTGAAAAAAGTGATTTAGGACCATTTTTCACACTTATGACCATTGCAGCATCCCCACAGTCATGTGATCAAAATTCAGGCGCTTGGAAACCGACTCATACTTACGACGGCTGCAGTTTCCCTGGGTCATGAGATCAGCTTTTGTAACCTTCTGACCAGCAAAGTCAATTGGGAAGCCAGATTCACTTAATAACCATGATATTAACTTAACAACTGCAGTGATTCCCTTAACGATTTTTGCAAGAAAGGTTATAAAAGGGGGCAAAATTCACTAAATAAATGTTTCACTTAACAGCAACAGAAATATTGGACTCAATTGTGGTCATAAATTGAGGACTACCTGTAATGTTTTTTAAACTACAGAGCTGATTTAGAAGTATTTAACCATTTCTTTTCTGAAGTATGCTTGGCTCTAGGGCACAGGGTCAATATACAGTAGATGTTCAGAGAGAATTCTGTTCTATAGATTTATAACTACAACTGTGAAAAAGATGGGCAGTTAAGAAATACGAGATATAAATAAGTAAAGTCCCTAAGATTTTCACCAAAATACTTCTCCTACATTGCCTTCTCTTTCTTACTGTTAACTCAGCACAAATGCAAAATATTTAAAATGGACAGCACTTTAGGTAATAGTGGTTGAGCACAGTAGGATCACTCACCAGTAGCAACCTCATCCCTAGGGGAGGTTGCCAACTCTAAGTGCCAACATATCTTCTGGAGGCCAAAGCTCAGTTTTCGTTCCTTACTCTTTGACTCATAACAAATGTAGACCTGAATTAATTAATTTTTAAATATTCACCATTCAAATCAATATATTTCCTGAGTATTTTAAAATCACATATGATCATATCTGAGTTGCAACAGTTAGTAGTTTTTCATGTAGTTATCCCTTATTGTGAAATGTTAAAAAAAGCTAAGTACCAATAGTTATGGAAATATTAAAAATGCCTGCTTTTTGATTGATAGTAAAATAGACACATAGTGATCACCCATCAGATTCATTCTAAAGGCAATTTGCATTCTGTAGTGGATCTGAAATGAAGTGACAGAATTTAAATCAGTTTAGCTCAGGGGTGAAATCCATCAAGTTCTGGAGAACCGGTAGTGGAAATTTTGAGTAGTTTAGAGAACCAGGAAATACCAACTCTGGCTGGTCCCAGAGTGGGGTGAGAATGGAGATTTTGCAATATCCTTCCCCCAGGAGTGGGGAGAGAATGGGGATTTTGCAGTATACTTCCCCTGGAGTGGCGTGGGAATGGAGATTTTGCAGTATCCTTCTCCTGCCATGCCTACCAAGCCACGCCCACAGAACTGGTAGTAAAAAAAAATGGATTTCACCACTGGTTTAGCTCCTGCTCCAAAATTATCCTGGATTTTATTAATCTTCAAATAATGTCAGAAAAGATTCCAATTTCTACCAGTTTAAAGCTAAGCCTTGTAGAAGTCACTGCTGCCCTACTTGCTGCTCTATCGATTATTGTGCAAATATTGGGTTTCCTGTTGACGCAGGTCTGACTGTCAGGTCTGTTTCAATGCTGTTTGCATATTCCAAACTAAAACATGGATTAAAACAAGGAAGTTTATGTAATGTTCCAAAAAGGGCTGTATCCTGTGGCAAGTACGAAGGCACAAGAGAGATGAATGCACAAATGTTTCTTTCATCAGAAACTGAACCATTTTCCTCATAAGACTGGAGCAGATTTAGTCACATAAAATTACTTTCTGAATCATCTATCTAGCAATAATGGGGGGAAACCCCCAGCAAAAATAACTATTCTTCCTTAATTTACTAGGGAAGAAAACTTGTCTCTTGAGTACTAGGGGTATTTTCTTCAGGATTAATACCTCTATAGGGCTTTGTCATTTTAAATAACTCATTGCATCAACCTAAGAGGGAAAAGAATGCAGTGTTCCGTATATCTCCTCTTATACACTCTATATACAAAGAAGTCATCTGAGAACTAAGAACTGACACGGCAAAATAATATTGCAGGCTGAACCATAATATTTTCCTGCCTTTGGCAATGGTGATACATTGACTTAATTCCACTGCCTCTTGTACATGGAACCGTCATTCAGTAGCGAGGATGGGATAATGTCTTCCAGCACAATTTATTTTGATGTCCGTGGGCAAACATAACACTGCCTCTCCAATGCAAGAGAACTATTCTTACTATTGCCTACAATGATCATCTAATGATAGGTCTGGTTCTATGACTCTTAACTAATAATTGCCATAGTCATGGCAATTTTAGAAAGTTATTTGGTCTGCCTACACCATGTCCTCCCTGGCTCAGGGCTTATTTAGCTGAACAGAAATATGTGAGAAGAGATCATTACTTTTCAATTCCTGAGATACATTAGTCTCACTGAAGCACTATACACAGAGAAAGATTCCATCTGTTGAACTGCGCAGTGACACAATACCGTCGACCTTAGTCTGGTATGTCCATGTAACAGGCACTGATGTCTAAGCAAGGAAAACATGCATACATGCTTCTAAAATGTGCAGGGTTTCAGATCACAATAAGGTCCAAGTACAGTTTTCAAAGATAACAAGCAACTCTGTGACGGGATGAGGGTAGGTCTAGGTAGGTTATCCCAATGATATTTGGGATAACATCTGTTGTTTCAACTAACAGATTCCATGAAATCTTTAATGACACACAAGAACTTTTGCAATATTAGTTTAATTCAAATTAAGTATAATACAATTGCTAATATCTACAGTCTCAGTGGCAGTTTTTAGGAGTCCTTGCTTGTCATCGGGTGACATGTCTTCAGTTCCTGAGGCAACCTATCTCTTTTTCTCTGCAATACGTGTGCAGGAAAGACAAGCAAATTCTGCTTACCAATCAGAGAGGCCAGCTAAACAGACTGTGGCATTAAGGAGAAGGAACAGTCAACATAGAAAGCTCCAAAGATTGGCAGTATGCCCCATGGAGAGGTCCTGGCCTTCCCAGGGACCTGATAGTGACAACACATCCTAACTTATTGCACTAGTATATTTGGCTTCTTCTTGTTACTGCTTTAAGTAGGGTTGATTATTTTTTCAACCGATAAATGCAACTTCATTTGCACCAGAAATTTATCCCTCTCTCAATCTAGATTATTTGGGTTGTAATTGAAAAACCTAAAGATTTTTAATTGATTCTTAAAAGAATGCCCTTGGCTGGAAGTACAGTTCTCCTCCTCCATTTTCCCCAAGGAAGCTGTTTCAAATGGGTGAAATTCTTTAAAATTTCAAAGAATCAATTGAGTAACCAGCATGGACAAATTAACAAAGAAAATGTCAATCAAAACAAAAAATAATTAAGGCAATTAAGGCTTCTCTGCATGTATGTGTATGTTCTGAAAGGTAGGGTTTTTTCCTCTTATAATGACTATAATACTATATTATATTCTTTTATAATGAATATAATACTAAAATAACCTTTCCAGCTAACATATGGCAATTTTTATTTCTTAAATTATGTGTCCTGTTCAGTGTTTTTTTTTTAATATACCCATATTGAATTTTTGTTAGAATATATATTTTGGCTGCAAACTGATAGACATTTCTTAGAAGAGAAGTTCTTTTGGTTTGCTATTTGTGCTAAGAAGTTGGGGAGTTAAGTAGCTAGATATTGATTTTCTGATCACAGGAGAACCTGATAATTAAGAATATAAATATGTAAATGAATATCTTGGAGAATTCATCACTAAAGTAATTAAGATTTATATTTGAGTATACATGTATAAAACAATAGGAATCCAACAGCAAGCTCCTCTACCCTCTATTAAAGTTATATTGATTGTATAGAGCACTTTACTTTTGAAAAACATCTTTGGGACAATTACTTGACTATTAAGAGATAAATGTGTAAGCAACAGTCCTACATTTAGTGTCAAGCTAATATTTAAAAGATTGCAATCTAAAATGACAAATTGGTTCACAATTCCATTGAAAATAAAGAAAATAAATGTCTGAATCCAAACAGTACACTTAAATAAGTTTAAAGATATCTATAATGTGCCTAGAAAAGTATCCTATTATGGCATAAAACATCTACTATTTATATATTATTACTCTAAAACTTCTACATATTTCTATATCTTGAAAAAAAAATCTCTAACAACTATCCTTCATAAGTTTATTGATACCGTTGAATAAAAATAACAAGACTAACAACCTCCAAACAAATGAAATGAAGTTTTAACATATACAAGAAAAATTGTTTCATCATCAGTAAAAATTCCAATTTAACATTGGATTATTGCTTATGCCACAGGATCATAACAGGCATTTTGATTTATGATATCTATAAAAAAATTAAGTTTTTACCTGAAACACACAAATAGAACCATATTATCTATTGCCTGAAACATTTTTTCTAATAAGTAATTTTAGAAGACATGAAATTTCTCAAATGCTTGTTTTGTCTATTTTATCTCTATGTTTAACAAGTAGAAATCAGACCAACAGTGAAATAGGTGAAAAGATGAAGCTAGATCAGAAGCTAAATCTTATTATTTATCAATCCATGTTTACATGTTTATCTCCTGTTTGTTACTTTTATAAATAATTCATTGTGGTAAATATACCCAGTACTACTTCCTCCTCCTGTTTTCCCCACAACAATCCTGTCAGGTGAGATGGGCTGAGAGAGTGACTGGCCCAAAGTCACCCAACTGGCTTTAATTTTGATCTTTTCCAACAAAAAAGGCCATTAAATAAATGGGTTTGCTTAATAATCATAGCATTCACTTAATGACCATATTTACTTAATGGCGATCTTAAAAAGATATTACTACTAGTCAAATGGGTGTCTAAACTGTAAACTTATGACTATAATTCTCAACTCAATTATGATAATAAGTCAAGGAGTACCTGTATATGATATTGGATTCTCCCTCATCCCTCTCCATATATATGTAAAATATTTACTCCAAATGATTGTTACTGGAGTTTTATAAAGGTTATAAAGGTTTGTATGGATCCTATGAGAGGGAGGGAGGGAGGGAAGGAAGGAAGGAAGATATTCTAAGGAACAGCTGCTCTATTGTTCTTTTGGAGGTTTTAGACTCATAGGTTTTGCAAACCAACAAAGAACAGTATGCAAATAATGCCATCACCTATTGATATAACAGATGTGGTAAGTTCTTCAGTGTCGTTTTCAGTCTTTCACCTGTAAGAATCCATCTGTCTGCAATTTTTTTCCCGCCAGAATCCTATTTGCTCAGTCAAGGAAGAAGAAAGGCAAATGGCACAAGTTTCACATTGCAAATATAATAAACAAAACATTACACACCAGAGCTTCAGCAAGCTAAGAACAATCGAAGAAACAGATTTTTTTAAAAAGAGGAAACTATTGCAAATCTTAATTAGCTGAGAAATAATTTGAAGGGTGTGGGGGTTATCTTGGTCTCCCCAGTGGATGGCAAAACCAAGCTGGGGGGTGGAGGTAAACTCTCAATGGTTAATC
>JANHZT010001268.1:155010-170503 GCA_032468215.1 Stegonotus admiraltiensis
CAGGGCGCCTTCCCACCGAAGGGCCTTCCCATGAACCATCATCCTGCCTACGCGTCGTTCTTTCATCGCAGCAACAGAAGGGCATAAGATAGGTTACTATCTTCCATATATCTGCAGCATTAGGATTTCACCCAACACTCTCTGAGGTAGCATTACTGAACTCCTACATTCCTGCTACTTGCCTCATGAGCTCCTCTGCCAGTATACAATCACCAATAGTAAGTTGTCTGTTTTTAGCAAAATGACTCTAATGGGCAAATGTCTAAAGCACAGGTGTTCAGATCAGCTTTAGGGAGCTGCAGCTGCATTTTTTTCTTCCACAGACAAGGTTTTATATTTATGGCACAGAAGTACTCTTGATGGCAGTCTTAGCAAACTCAATTTTAGTTAAAGGAAAACATTGCTAAGGAATTAAAAGATAAGATCTTTTCTGACAGATGATGGGATTAAATAGTGATAAAGCAAATATATTCCCAACAAGTAAAATAAGGTGGTTTATATAAAATCAGCTGCTAGAAATCAACAAATAAACTAGTAATTAATTAGTTTAATTATTCTTCTAAGCCAATCCGTTAACCGTTTCCCTTCTCCATGTCATTTTCCAGGATCTAGCTTTCCCTACAGTCCTTAAAGTACAAAATATATATATATATGGGTACTCTGTGCAGAAAACTGACAGCAATGTGCATCATGCTAATCCCACCTCATTTAGAGGAAGGCTTCATAAAAAAATGTGCTCCTTGTATTATTTAGTTTTCAGGAATTCTGAAATGATGTTTTAGATTTTTAAACATGGGAAGAAAATGTGTTGGAGGCAATAAAGGAATGCAGAATCAGTTAACAGATAAGAGAGTAAAGAAAATCTCTGCTCTGGGAAAGAATTAAGTATATGGAAGAGACTCAAAATAACTGCACCTTGATTCTCTGCTAAAAGCGGGGATAGAAAGAAACTCTGCCAGGCGTTTGAAATTCTATTTTTATACTCAACAACAATAGAATTCCAATAGTGCTTGTGGTGTCTAATTCCTGACTTAGCCGACCTTGAAAGGCTGACAAAGAGGGAGTGAGTCCCCATTGGAGGAAAATAGAGATCTAGCCATTATTTGTATAGTGTACATATTAAAATAAACTCTTCCCTGAATTATACTATCCCTCCCCACCCCAAGAAATCAAAGGCATAAATAAAATATGGTCAAGTGCAGCATTTTTTGTGTTTCATCACTGCTTTATGCATATTATGTTTAACTTTAAGCTTTATACTGGTCAGTGTGAAAATGAAAACAATGTACTGATCAACACACATTCACAAATATAATCTCCACTATTAACAAGGCCAATTTAAATTCTCTTCCCCTATTATTCTGGGGAGAATAAAGAAGGAAAGATACGTTGAAAAATATCCCACAAATATATGAACTAATTAAAAATCAGCATGACTTAGCAGTCAGCAAAAAGCCTGCATTTTTTTAAAAAATGAAAATGGATTAAATTAGAATTTTCCACATCAAATGCAATTTTCTCAGAAGGAGAAAATGTAAGAACTGGAGTAAGCATAAAGATGATACTTAATTGCTACCAAGGCAAATTATTTGAATGCTAAAAGCCCACTTCATTCATTGACCTCTGAATTATTACATATTGGTTTAAAAGGCCTTTGGCAAGGGAGAGCTAGACCTCTTGTTTCACTTAATCCGGCCTGTTATTCTTGCCATCTTCTGTTGGTTTTCTTTTCTTTCTTTGATTGTTTAAGTTACCTGGAGTCGCTGGGAGTCAGGTAGTGTACAAATTTAATAAATTATTATCAGAAATGATTAGCACATATATAATAAATTCACACTTACACTGCTGATAGTCCATTTAAGCACACTCTAAAGGAAGAATAATGCCACTGCAGCTACAGACTCATGCAAAATTGTGGTTCCATCATTACTAAACAAACATGTGACAATTATCCATCTTATATTGTTCACATGAATAGTCCCCAGTGCATTTTTGCATTACCAGGAGGGGTGAAATGCTACCGGTTCAGACCGGTGCAGCCTAACCGGTAATGATGGCAGCAAGTGGTTCAGAGAACCAGTAGCAATGGCAGTGCAAGGTTCCGCCCACCCGCCCAGTCATTACTTCCTGGTTTTAAGCAGGAAGTAACCTGTTTTTCACCCTCTGCACATGCGCAGAAGGGTTTGTGCATGTGGAGAGGGTCCACGCAAGTGGAGCAAGCACGCGGGTGTGGCACATGCACTTCCTGTTTCGAAAATAAATTCCTTTTGCTATATCTTGGGTGATATTGCTAAATTTTAGTACTAACAATTAAATGTGTATTGTTTAACATTTATGTTGCCAGAGAAAGATGTGTAAGAACTGAATCTCACAACTACCCAGGACTAAAAATGAAGATATAAACTCATGTTAATAATGAGTTTAATTATTAATAATCACATGATCCCAGGACACTGCAACAGTCATAAATATGAACCACTTGCCAAATATCTGAATTTTGATCATGTGACTATGGGGATGCTGCAACAGTCGTGTGAAAAACAAACATAAGTCACTTTTTTCAGTAACACTGTAACTTTGAACCATCATCAAATGAACTGTTGTAAGTCAAGGACTACCTGTATAGGAAAATAGCTCCTGCAGCCTTATAGCCTTAAAATGATTATCACTATTTTATTAAACCTATTACACAACTCCAAAAAATCTGATTTACAAATACTATAATATTAAGTCTTACTATGAACTTTACCCTTACAGCTAATTTAATGGCATAATGTATTACAATATAAATATTTTTAAAAGACAAATAAGGTTAAAAAGTAAAACTCAACAGCCCAGCCTTAATTAAAAAAAAAAGAATGACGAAGAAGGGCGTTGTCTTACCTGCATGCCCATTCTGATTCCAGTGGGCCCAGTGGTCAGGAACGGGTTAATGCTCGTCTGATCTCAATGGACCGAGTCTGCCAGCTAAGAAGCTCCTCCTCTTCCTCCTACTTCCCAGCTTTCTGATGAGGAAGGATATGGCAGACCAACACTTGAGCTGCAAGAAAAAAGGAGAGTACACCAAACAAGCTGGAATGGGCGAAAAGGAGAGTGGGGCTGACCACTGGCCCCACCACAATCGGAACAGGCATTCAGGTAAGACAACGCCCTTTCTCATTGAGCGTGCGGCCAGCGGTCAGGAACAGGACATGCCAAAGCAGAGGTCCTATAGGGAGGGTTCCGCCTAGTCTGGTGAAGCCCACCCCTGATGGACCTGTTGCAACACCTGATGGCCGAAAGCCGCGTCCGCTGACGTGAAACTATCAAGTCTGTAATGTCGGATGAAAGGGGTAGGTGACGCCCAGGCAGCAGCCCTGCAGTCCTCCTCAAGGGAAGCCTGGGTGGCCCATGCCATGGAGGTGGAAGCACTCCATGTGGAATGGGCCCTGAGATGGTGAGGAATTGGCAAGGCTTGGGCCTCATAAGCCTTAGCGCTAGTCGCCCGAAGCCAACGCCTCAGCATAGCCGAGGACACCTTCTGGCCCAGAGTGGCCGGTTGGAAGGAGATAAAGAGAGACTCCGTCCATCGCAGGGGAGAGGACCTCCAAAGGTAAATTTTAAGGGCTCGCCTAACGTCTAGGGTGTGCCAAGCCCACTCAAGGGGGTGGGTTGCAGATGGGCAAAAGTTAGGGAGAACCAATTCCTGTGACCTATGGTATGGGGTATTCATCTTAGGAAGGAAGGTGGGATCCAACCTGAGGACTATCCGATCGGAATGAAAAATACAGAGGTCCGCCCTGATGGAGAGGGCGGCCAATTCTGATATGTGTCGAGCCGAGGTAATGGCGAGAAGAAAGGCCACCTAATAGGTCAGGAAGCACAACCCCACCTCTTGCAGGGGTTCAAAGGGCCCTCGGGTCAAGGCATCGAGGACCTGTGGCAAATCCCATGTGGGGTACCTATGGACTGGGGGGGGGACGATGAAGGTTCGTGGCCCCCTTGAGAAACTGATGTATCAGGATACGACTGGACAGGGAACCCTTAGCCCCGCAACACAGAGTAGATGAAAGAGCAGCTACTTGCCTGCGAAGAGTGTTCAGGGCCAAACCTGACTCGAATCTGTCCTGGAGGAATTCCAGCACCTGCTTGGTGGAGGGGATGATAAATCGTCTGTTCACATGAATAGTCCCCAGTGCATTTGAGTAATAGTTCCACCCGTTCCACCAACGTCTTCCTGATCACCTTGGCCACTAAGGGAAGGGGGGGAAGGCGTAGAGGAGGCCCAGAGGCCAGTCGCTGTGTAGAGTGTCTACGGCCTCTGTCCCTGGCTCCGGGAGAAGAACCTGTCCGTCTGTCGGTTGGCCCCGGTGGCAAAGAGGTCCACCACCGGAACACCAAAGCGAACAGTGATCTCCCGAAACAGGTCTGGATCCAGGCTCCATTGATCTACTATGGAGCGACTGAGCCAGTCGGCCTGAGAGTTCGCTACCCCCGAAATATGTGAGGCCCATAAGGACCTCAGGTGTGCCTCTGCCTAGGCTCCCAGCCTCTCTGCCTCCTCCATGAGGTGGCAAGATCGGGTCCCCCCAGGTGTTTTACATGGGCCTTGGCGGCCACGTTGTCTGTCCAAATTAGGATGTGTTTGTCCTGAACCCTGTCCTGGAACACCCGGAGGGCCAGATGAATGGCCCGAAGCTCTAGTCAATTGATATTGTGGGCCAAGTCAGACTGGGTCCAACGGCCTGAGCCATGGCCAAGGCTAGATGAGCCCCCCATCCCTGGAGGTTGGCATCCGTCATCAGGACAAGGCAATGATGATCCCTGAACTCCCTCCCCTTGAGGACTGCCTCGGAAAGCCACCATCGGAGGACCCCAGGTGTTATTTCTGGTAGGGAAGTAAGTACCACTGCAGAGCCCTGCAGTGTAATTGGGCCCACGGGACAATGCCAATGCAAGAGACCATCTTTCCAAGGAGTTTGGGCTGGGACGCCAGGGGAACAGAACTCCCTGACGTAATTGACCTGACCAGTGACCGCAGGCTGGACAGGCGGTCCCTGGAAAGATAGACCTTGCTCTCCACCATATTGATTATTGCCCCCAGGTGCTGGATGCAGTAGTCGGTACCAGATGGCTCTTGGCCACGTTGACAGAAAATCCATGGGCCTTCAAGACCGGGAGAGTGGTCTCCAGGTCCCGATGCGCTAGCTGCTCTGAAGAGGACTAAATTAGAAGGTTGTCCAGGTAGAATTGGATTTGAATTGGTAGCGTTCGGAGGTGGCCCCCTAGCGTGGCCATCAATTTGGTGAACACTCGGGAAGCCGAGGAGAGGCCGAATGGGAGAGCGCGGTACTGGTAGTGACAGCTCGCGTGGCAAAACCTGAAGAATTTGTGGAAGGCCGGAAGAATGGGGATGTGGAGATAAGCCTCCATCAGTTCTTTTGACGAGAGGTAATCCCCAACCCATATGCCCTCCAAGATGGTCTGGAGGGACTGCATCTTGAACTGCCGGTAGACAACCTGACGGTTCAAGGACTTGAGATTGAGAATTGCTCTCCATCCCCCTGAGGACTTTTGGATGATGAACAGGTGAGAGTAAAAGCCTTGTCCGTGCTGCTCCTGAGGCACTGGTTCTATGGCCCAAATTTCTAAGAGGTATTGAATGGCCGATGTCACAAGGAGCCGTGCTGCCCGATCCCATGAGAGGGGGCATCGGAGAAATCGTTCTGGGGTGTGTGGAAAGGAATTCCAGGGAGAGGCCCGACCTGACCATCTCCCTGACCCAAGTATCTGAGAAGATCATCTCCCATTGGCTGGCAAAAAGAGCCAGGCGGCCCCCAATGGGAGGAGAGATTGTGCAGTTAGTGGTTCCTGCAGAAGAGGCGACTCCACCCCCTGAAAGGGATGCTTGAACTGGCCCCTCTGGGATGGTGGTCCCTGTCAATCCTGGAAACCAGGCTGCCTAGGGGGAAATAATCTCTGTGACCTATTCCTGAGAAACCCCCTTCCGAACCCCGAAAGGGCCAAAAGGAGGACCCTTGATGCAAGTCTGATCTGCAGGACATGCTAGGTAATACCCGGCGCTTATCCTTAGATTCCACCAGAAGTGGTTCCAAGGGGGCCCCAAACAGCTTAGGTCCTTCGAACTGGGAGGTGGCCAGACTTAGAGTTGGCCTGCCACTGTTGGAGCCAGAACAACTGACGGGCGGCTATGGTGGAGCCTATGGACTTGGCGGCAAACCGCAAGGAGTTTAAGATGGCATCCGTGGAATACTCCAACGCCACCAGCACCTTATTAATATCTTGATGAGAACGGCAGTCTGACACTGGCAGGCGGTCCTGAAGTTGCCTCAACCAGAGGATGGAAGCTCTGTTGAAAAAGGATGCCGCCATGGCCGACTTTACAGACCAGGCAGTAGCCTGGTGGGCCTTGACTAAAAAATGTTCCGGGCTATCCTCCGGAGGGCCCATCAGGTTAGAAAAGGCAGACAGGGCGACCACTGGAGGGTCCACAGTTAGGGACCTGGAGTAAGGTGGAGACCTCAGGGGCCAGGTTATATAGGCGCCTGTCCAGAGTATTAGGATTGGGACCCGAGGCCGGGGAAGCCCACTGATACCATAACACGTCTTTGAACAACTTGGGCCCTGGAATCTCTTCCGCCTCATACACAGGTTCCTCAAATAAGGGGACAGTGGGGTTGATACCCTCCCCCAATGTAGGGGCCTGATGGGAGAGACCCAGGTAGGTCGTTGTCTTAGCTCTGTGGAGCAATGAACGAAACATCTGCGGCCTAAAAAGGCCCACAAAGGATGGTTGGTCCGGGGACAGATCCTCGTCCTCGGACAGCTCCTGGTCCCACAACTCCTCCCCCACCAGAGAGTCCTGGTCTGAGTCTACAGCCGAAGGGGCACGGGCTGGGGCCAGAGCCGGCTCATAGGTCAAGCAGGATCCTTCCACATCTACTTGGGACAGAGAGTCCAACACCCAAGAGGAGGTCCTGCGATAGAGTTCAGGTTCAGCTGAGATGCCCCACTGAATAGCTTGCTCAATGTAAACAGCTAGATCCGAGGAAATTATGGGGCCAGGTTTATCTGGGCCCGATCCCTGGGGTACCCTCCTAACAGTTGAAGCTGAATGAGGGTCTTGAAGATCAGGAGTGGGAGTGGTGGCCAACTGCGGTTGGGGCAGAGGCCTAACAGGGGGAGGATCTGACTGGGGCCCAAAAAGAGCCTCAATAACCTCTTCCTGGCCTGGGAAGGGGCGATCCCCATCTGGGAATAAAGCTGGAGTGCAGGAAATTGGTGCCTGAGTTACCCCAGGAGTAGTAGAGGTGACAGGGACAGGAAGCTGGGACTACTGGTCTACTACTACTGCTCCCTCACCGAGGCTTCTTTAAGAGCCCTTTGAATCGATCTTTCAATAGCTTGATGGAGCCTAAGCTCCTCCTTAGAGGAGCTAGGGGTGCGCTGGCCCTAGAGGCTCTAGAAGAACAGCTAGACTGTTCCGTTTAGGTGGAGCGGCCTGAGAGGTGCCCGGCTGCTCGTCCCCTCGAAGGGCATGCTTATTAGTCCTAGAATGACTGGTGGCCGCCATTTTGAAGCTGCAGAGAAACCACTAGGCCACTAAGGCACACGTGGCAGGAGCCCAAAATGGCCACCAGGAGAGCCATTAAACAGCTAGGCTCAATGGGAGCGTTGTGGCAGGTGAGGAAAACCCCCGCAACTAGCCCACAGCTTCCAAGGCAATGCAGTACTGGCAGAACCATTTGATGAGAACCTCCGACTCCACCGATGCAGGGGAGAAGCTGTGGCGTATGGGCGAAGCCCAGGAGATGCCGACTCACACTGCCACATGTTCGAAAAGCCGATCCACAGATGGTAGGCGGCAGTTGGTGCTAAGCCGACCCACCCGCGGTGAAGGAGCTTGCAATCCGTGTAAAGCTCCGCAGCTCTCTGCAAGGCAGCCGACGACCTCAGCGAAGTAAGGCAGAGATGGCCAGTCGGATTCAGATAACGAAGGGAGCCTGCAACCAGCGACTGGGAGGCTCCCGATTGAATCCGGCGGTCCCCAGCGGTCTTGGGCATGAGCCCTTCACGCTGTGTATGAGGGGGAGGCTCAACCAGAGGCCAGGAGCCCCCAGCCCCCAAATGCCAACTAGCAGCCTTCAGCGGGCTCAGGCACTAGACCCTTCATGCTGGAGAGCTCTACCAAGCAAGTGGGAGCTAGATGGAAAAAAAAATTCTCAAATCTCTCAAAGCCTGGAGAAACAATGGTCAAAAATATTGGGCAGCTCAAGAAATATGTCTGGTCCCAATCAGACCGAGTCTGAAAGCTGGAAAGGAAGAGGAGGAGCTTCTTAGCTGGCAGACTCGGTCCGTTGAGATCAGACAAGCATTAACCCGTTCCTGACCGCTGGCCCCACACTCAATGAGAATATAGGAATCTCAAGATTCTGATAGACTAATACAAACTACTTTTCAAAACTCTGCTTAACCAGAATCACCCTGATGGTCTTATGAGTTATATTTCATGAGAGCTGCAGAGATAAAAATGTTCTCTTAACTGTAATAACACATATGAATCAATGATCAGACAAGCCTATTTATCATTAAGATAATATCACAGTGAAGGGACCTAATCATTAATAATCATCAATATAATATTCAGATTTTTTTGTATATAGGCAAAGTAATGGCTCAATGCTGTAAATAATCAGATAGCAGCAGTGTCTGTTTAGCATTGGGAGGTTGCTGAGAAAATACTGTATTGCTATTATTTGTGAAACTGAAGTTTCCAATAAATACTTGTTGGAATGCTTTAAGCAATGTCCTGTGATTAATTTTCAAAGGAGTCGCTGTAATCGAAATTCACCACTGTGCAAGTTGTTTATAGTGACTGTGTTGATGTGAATACTGTGCATCACTGGGCAAAAAAAATTATGTAAATATGGTAATCTGGGAAGAGCTGATTTGTGTGATCAAGAACAAAGTCAATAACCTGTGATAGCAACTGACAAGTTTCACATGAAAAGTGTTGATTAACTGATTAAGAACAATTGGTGAATCATTCAAAAGAGAGCTGCTGTCAAGCTTGGCATTTCACAGGAGTGTGCCATATTACGTTTGTTCTTCAATAAGAAAGTTTGTAGAATATGGGTTCCTTGCATGCTGATGGCGGATATAAAAGCTTCTAGAATTGAAACTTGCCAACAGTTGTTGTCATACTATGAGAAGAAGATGAAGAATTTCATAACAGTTAAAGAAACATGGGCTCATCATTATGATGCAAAACAAAGCATCAGTCCATGGACTATCATGGCAAAGCTTTGCCTAAGAAAAAAGAATGCAAAATCCATGCTTTGGCAAGAAAACTCATTGATAGTTTTCTGGGAGGCAGATAATGTCATTTACATAAATTTCCTTGAATCTGGTACTACTACTGTATCACTTCAGAGTGCTACCTTATAACACTTTGAAACAATATTAAGCAGAGTTCAGAACCACATGAAAAAAATCAACGCAACGTGACATCAGGCCTTAATCCTCATGAGCCACCAGGAATCAATTGCACAGTTGAATCGCAATGTCTTATCCCATCTACCCTACAATCCGTACATGGTGCTGGATGATTCCTGCTTTTTCTCAAAAATGAAAAACTATTTGTGGGCATCTGTTAGCATCAGATGAAGAAATGAACTGTCAGGATCTGGTTGGAACTGAGTGTTTCAGGCTTAAAACTTTGGAGTTTAAAAAAATATTTTTCACACCACTGACTACATGATAGCATTATTGTTCTGAAAAACTGAATGAACTTCCGACAATGGAGTACCGGATTTAATGAATTTAAACAATTGGGACCTACAAATCAGCAATGCAGCTATCATATTCACTGTTTTAATCAAATAGTATTTCCATTACCTTCCTTCTGATTTTTTTTATTCCACCTGACTGCAGAGCAGTTAGGAACTGTTTAATGCTCGCTGCTTAATCACCATTGAGCTGTACTGTGATCTTCCCTGGTTATTTTTCCTAATGCTTTTATTGAAGAAGTAGTTCTGCTAACACTGCTTTTTCCTTGGATCTGCTGATACCTCCTTCAAAGAAATGGATAGTATGGAATTGTTGAGGTTTCCAATTTTACTATTAATAATACTAATTCTTAACCATCTAAAATATTCCTATGGCTCATTTGGTTAACAATGATATCAACTAACAACAATATTACATAAACAAATCTGAAAGATCTGAAATAAATATCTGCTGTTTCCCACAGCATACTTTTCAGCTACCTATGTGAAAATCAACCTGTCATTCTTTTCCCTTATGTATGGATTCTTTTTTTTATTAGTAGTGTTAGGAGTATGAGGAGCATTAAAAGAACTGGAATAGGATGCAGGATACCAATTACATATGTAAGCTCCCATGAACCTCCAACTACTTAACCGCATTGTCATCTATCAAGAGAATCTTCCTGTAGTTGCCCTGATAGAAAGAAGAAAGTTTATATTTCATTTAAAATATCCATACCAAAATTGTGGCATTTTCAAATTAGTATAGTTTCATATGATAAATCACTCTCCACGTGTCTGTCATAAACACAGAGTATCTATGCACTGATGATCAAACTGTAGATCATAATTTAGTAAAAGTGAGAATAAAATAAAAATAGAAGGGAGTATAAAAAGCCAGTTTGGTCTAGAGATTAAGGTACCAGGGCAGAAAACAGGAGACCATGAGTTTTAATCCCACTTTAACCATGAAAGCTGGCTGAGTCAATCATTTTCTGTCAGTCCAACCCACTTCACAGGTTTGTTATTCTTGGGGGGTGGGGGAGGGAGGAGTATTAGATATGTTTGCCACCCTGAGTTATTTATCAAAATAATAAACTTGGAATAAAAAAAATATTTTTTTAAAAAAAGAGAGAATACGCTTTGCATAGAGATAGAAAAGAACACTGACAAAAGAAACATCAACCTAGAGAACAAGTTACACTGAAAATCTGTTCACATATTACAGAGTTGAAGGCCAGAGTCCCACACAAAAGATTAAGTGGCAGAGCAAACAGGACAGCAGCAAACAGACCTATTATCAATCCCTACCATGACACAAACTTCCTCTTTCTGCTTTAAAAAAAGATAGCATTTTACAGTAAGAGAGATACGCCTGTTCATATGAATGCTAATCTTACTATTTTTACTTTTACGATACACTGCACTATAGTTTTCTGCTACAAAAGAGTATTTAACCCCTGGAAAGATGTGCATGTAAAGAAAATGTGGGCAACATTCTTGTTGCTATGCAGTTCTTCCTTTTGGTCACCAAAGAAATAGGGGATATGGCCAACAATTGGATTGAGTGACAGCCTACATTTAGTCTAGAAGTATTTAGGTGTCTTAAATCTTGCAGGTTCAAGTTAAACACTGACCAAAATGGCTGAGTTCCAAACCACATTTGTATAATGATATGTGGGAATGATTTTGGGGAGACAGGGAGCTGCAGACTGGGCACCCAGATTCTAAAAGATGTTTCAGCCCACATTAGGGGGGATGGTGTGGGAAACCTATCAGATGGGGATCGCCCTAAGTTTCCGGAGAGTAAAAGGAAAAGAGGGAAGAAATGCTTTCAGTCTTGCAAGATTCTGTAAATGTAACCTTACAACAAAGATAGAGCTAGGATTCCTGGGTGTGCTTCTTGTCTGGACTACCTCAGAGGGCTGAGATCAGCCTCTATGAAAGAAACAGGAATTAAAAACATTCCTCTATTATACAAAATCTGCCTCTAAATATTGCACAGAGAATTCCCCATATTCTCCAGCAACACAACTATGTTAAAATTTAACTTTCTGAGTTATTCATTTACTACATACATGAGCTGGGAGATTTTTTTTTGAGGGGAGGCACAGCATATACTTCAGTGGCCAAGGAGAAAAACACTGTTACATTTGTAGATATGGAAAATACTTGAATAAAAGGGATTTGAAAAGAATGTGCTCAAGGGACAAGTTGACAAGGGACGAGAGCCCATGATGGTTCTAATCTTAATGACAGTTTCTAAATAAAATGATTTTAAAAACTGACTGTAACTCCTAGTATTCTATACATTGAACTTAGAAAAAACTTTTTAAAAACTACCTAATGCTTCAATTTCAGAAAATTGAAGAAAATATACAGACTATTTCCATATATGTCATTATAAAACTGGGTGTGTGAAAAACTGCAGCTATGCAAGGTCTAACAATGCCCTTGAAATGGAACATTAGCTCTTCTCCTATCACAGATTATAGAAAGCCGCAATTCTTTTCTTACTGTTCACTGTCATGGGGAAATATACTCCGTGTATATGCTTTTTGGTATACTGGGGACATAAATACACTCACGGTTAATAATTATACCGATGAGCAGTATTTCAACATCCATGTGAAACTTTTAAGAGAACAAAAGACAAACTATCCAAGTCATACATCATGAATATATTTTATAGGAGAAAATGAATGAACCACATGCTGTTTGTGATCTAATATAATTGATTTTACTACGCAATTTTTGATTTGTATGGGACCAGATGAAATTGCAATTCCAAATTAACAGAGGGAGAGAACATTCCTCTATAATAAGTGCTCACTTTCAATTTCTAGATTTGGAAGATTGCCTAGTACAGGTGGAACACTGCAGCCACCAATTACAGAACTGCTTTCAGTGTGAAGCCTAAAGACACACACCTAAACTGCTAATAACTGTGATAAATATAAATGTCTTTCAGCCTGTGGTTTATTTTAAGGCAAATTTTTAGAAACCAGAAATTTGGTTTAATTTAGATTAATCTAAAGCAGACAGAAAAAGAGATATTCCATGAAAACAAATGCTAAACAAAAGATCAGCTAAAGCAGTTTAATAAATGATAGCAAATAGTTCTATATACTACCATTTGCAAAGGAGCTTAGAACTGGTAACTCCGAAGAAAAAGTATTTTAATTTTCTAACTTAACTCTCTATTGCTTAAATCAGAGGAAGGGAATTTGCATACTTTTAGTTGTTCTTAAATCACAACTCGCATTATTCCTCACTACGAATAGCCTCACTTAACTACCACAACTGGGACTGACAACTGTGGTTAAGTGATGTGGTTGTTAAGCAAAACATCATGTGACTGTGTTAGACTTACATCAGTTCTGCTATGGTCATTAAGCAAATCACCCATGGTTGTTATGTGAGATTTTATATGATGATGATTTGCACTTTTATTGCCACTTCTCCATTGATGTAAGTCAGCTGTGAACTAGCAAATGATTATCACATGACTGTGGGAATCCTGCAATGGTCAAATATGCATGCTGGTTGCAAAGCACTCAAATGGCATTCATGTGACCGCAGGAACATGCTGTTAACTGAAAACTACCTGTGCAGCTAATATTGGTTGGAGCCTCTGAGGGTTCATCCACACACACCCTTAATTCAGGGGTGAAATCCAGCAGGTTCTGTCAGGTTCTGGAGAACCGGTAGCGGAAATTTTGAGCAGTTCAGAGAACTGGTAGCGGAAATTTTGAGTAGTTCGAAGAACCAGCAAATACCACCTCTGGTAGGCCCCAGAGTGGGGAGGGAATGGGGATTTTGTAGTATCCTTCCCCTGGAGTGAGGTGGGAATGGAGATTTTGCAGTATCCTTCTCCTGCCACGCCCACCAAGCCATGCCCACCAAGCCACACCCACCAAGCCACGCCCACAGAACCAGTAGTAAAAAAATTTGGATTTCACCACTGCCTTAATTGCATACTGAAGAAGCCTTACTATTATTTAACAAGTCCTCATAGCCCAGCCTTTGCCTGAGACCATATACTTTTGTCCTTATCTGGTCCAATATTAAAGGGTTTTTTCCATCTTCTCCTAAAACAAGCCTTGCTATATAATTTGCCTCTTGGTAGTAATATAGAAATGGAAAAAAAGAGAATGGTAATGGAAAGCGAGAGGGTTATGGAGCAAGTAGTAAGATGGTGATGAACCAGGTGAAGGTGATAGAGTGAATAAGGGTGATGGAACAAGTGACAGAAAGATATGTAAGATGGCAAAAGAGCAAGAAATAGAGAAAAAATATTAGAGAAAGTATGAAAAATGAATGAGAGAAAAAGGCTGAATAAGCCTTTTACACATGGGTGTAAGAGAGATTGAGACTATTTATCATCTTTTCCAGATTCTGACAGACAACTAAATCCTCCAGTCTAAATTCACCTCTGCCTCCAGCCCCAGCTCAAATTATAAAGAAAGACTGAGGGATAGTTTTCCTACTAGCTAGAAATCTACAACTTGCTATCCTTTAATACATTTTCGGGACTGCACCAGTGGTCGGACTTGAATAACTTAACCGGTTCTCTGGCTGGGTAGGCGTGGCCAGTTGATCATGTGACTGGGTGGGTGATGTCACTCATCACACCCAGTCCTGCCTCCCGGCCCCTTGCCTCAAAGGCAGAGTTAGGATTCAGCCGGTTAGGGCTAATCCCACTACTGGCTGGCCCCACCCCCACCTGTTTTTCAGCCTGTGTTTGGCTGTTTTTAAGGCTGTTTTCAGCCCAAAAAATGGCCCAGAAAACAGGCCAAAAACCAAGCAGGGCTGGGGCCAGCCAGTGGTGGAATTTGCTGGTTCATCAAACTGTGCAGAATCTTAACTATTGGTTTGCCCAAACTGGTGCAAACCGGCAACAGCCCTCCTCTGGACTGCACCACTCACTGTCTCATTACCAAGGCAGAATAGTAATCATATTTTAGGACAGAGCAAATTCTGTCAATCCATTTTTGTGCTACCTTGTGGACTACACTAGAGGACAGCCTATTAAGCTGGGTGTATGGATGGGACACCTGGAGGATCACAGATTCTCTACCTTGAATGTTCTTAATCTTATTTAAATGAGTGTGTATATTTAGGGTTTCTGGGTAGGAAATGACAGCAGTAGAAAAGCTGATCCATAATTTCATAAATTAAGATTTCCCATTTTTTGACATGTTAATCAATCTTAAATATAAATTAGGTTACGTAATTTGTATTGGCAAACTTTGTTATACTAATCAATGTTTTTGGATGTCAGACATAAATAATGGTTATAGCATAATGACTACTCCATTTTATGAGCATATGGTAAAGGTTTAAGTTGGTCCAAGTTCTTGGGTGGGTTGCTAAGATAAGCAGTGTGGAGAGAACAAACAAATCCCAACTATTACAGGAGTACAGTTCGGAAAAAAATGTGATGCATTTACCTAAGCCGCGGATGCTGTTAACAAAGGAAGAATCATATATGCTTACATAACTAAGTTATTTATCCTTGACTTTCCTTTGTATAGCTATGCCCGTGATGGCGAACCTATGGCACGGGTGCCACAGGTGGCATGCGGAGTCATATTGGTGGGCACACGAGCTCAGCTCTAGCACACATGCACGCACTGGCCAGCTGATTTTTCAGGCCTTCTGGGCCCACTGGAAGTCAGCAAACAGGCCATTTCTGGCCTCCGGAGGGCCTCCAGGGAGGGTGG